>PVIJ01015525.1:0-36150 GCA_004024925.1 Scalopus aquaticus
GACCATGGAGATGGATCACGGGTGAATTGGTGGTGGGCTACCCTAGGGGAATACAAAATGTAAAAGACATAAATAACAATAAAAATATATATTAAAAAAAAAAAAAGAATATAATCAATGAACTGAGGAAGAAATTGAAGGAAATGGAGGATATCCAGAGATTAGCAGAAGAGCTCAAGAATTCTGGGAAAAGCCATGAAAATAGAATGGAAGAAATGGAAGAACAAATCAGTACTCTCAAAGATACAGACATCAAAAGAACCAAAAAAGAACAGGAAATAGAATTTCAAAAATAAAAGGGAGAAGAAACAATTCAAAAACTGAAACAATGAGGAAAGGAAATTTAAGAGTCATAGGAATCCTATAAGGTGAATAGAGAGACAAATGAACCAAGAAACTTAAAGGAGGTAACTAAAGAGTACTTCCCAAGCATGAAGAAGGAAATGAAAATAGACATACAGGAAGCTAGACGAACACCGAATTACCACAATGAAAGGGAAAGTACAGCAAGGCACATAATAGTAAAGTCTCCAAAGGTCCCAGAAAAGGAAAAAATAATGAAAATGATGAGGGCAAAGAAACAGATAACCTATAAAGAAAAGCAATCAGGCTGATATCAGACTCTCCAAGAAACACTACAGGCAAGAAGAGAATGGAATGACATACTTAACAAACTCCAAGTCAACAAATTCCAACTAAGAATACTTTACTGTGCAGAAGCTCTCCTTCCTCGATGAAGGAAAAATAAAAACCTTCTCAGACAAACAAAATCTCCAGGAATTATCACTACTAAACCCCCACTCCAAAAAACATTACAGGAAACCCTAAAGCCAAAACAACAGAAGAATGAATAGGAAGAACAGAATAAGATAAGGAGTAGAATCACAAAAAGGCCAACAAATGGCTAACATAGATTTCAATATATAAGTATTAACTCTAAATGTAACTGGATTAAACTCATCCATAAAAAGACACAGGTAGCAGGCTGGATTAAAAAACAGAACCCAAGCTTTTGCTGTCTACAGTAAACACATTTAGCAACAAAAGTTAAATATAAATTGTAAGTAAAAGCTTGGAAAACAATCCTACAAGCTAATGGACCAAAAAAGAAGGCAGGAACAACTATACTTATATCACATGGGATATAAGTGATATACTTATAGCACGTAAAATAGACTTCAAACTAAAAAAAAATGAAGAGACATCAATGGTCACTACATCATGATTAAAGGGACAATATATCAAGAAGATATAACACTCATCAACATACACTCATCAAATGAAGGAGCACCAAAATATATCAGACAATTATTTTCATCTCTGAAAACAGGCATTAGAAAAAATACATATATAGTAGGAGACTTTAGCACCACACTCTCACCAATGGACAGATCAATGAGACAAAAAATAAATAAGGGCAGTAGAGCTCTAAATAAGAACCTAGACTTCACGGGCTTAACAGACATATATAGGACACTACACCCCAAAAAATCTGAGTACACATACTTCTCAAGTACACACAGATCATTATCCAAGATTTATGACATACTGGGACACAAGACAAACATCAACAGATACACATCAAAATCATACCAACTAGTTCTTTGACCATAAAGGCATCAAACTTGCAATAAACCATGAAAAGAAAGCAAGGAACCCTCCCATTTCATGGAGATTGACACCCACACTACTGGAAGAACATTGGATCAATGAGGAGATCAAAGAAGAAATTTTAAAATGCCTTGAACAAATGACAATGAGGACATAACTTACCAGAATGTATGTGACAGAGCAAAAGCAGTAATGAAAGGAAATTATATAGCAATACAGGCTCATATCAAGAAATAAGAAAGAAATCAAAGAAACAACCTAATCGTCTATGTCAAAGAACTGGAAAAAGGTCAAGAAACAAAAACAAAAGCAAGTATAATAAAGGAAATAATAAAAATCAAATGAGAAATAAATGAAATAGAAATTAAAAATCAATGAAACCAAGAGTTGGTTCTTCCAAAAAATGAACAAAATAGGCAAACCTCTAGCAAGGTTCACGAAGAAAAAATGGGAGAAAGCACATATAAATAGGATCATAAATGAAACAGGAGAAATTACAACAGACACATCAGAAATCAAAAGAGTAATCAGAAACTACTCTGAGCAGTTATATGCAAACAAGTTCAACAATCTAGAAGAGATGGACAAATTTTTAGAATTATACAAACATCCTAAGCTAGATCAAGAAGAAACAGAAACTTAAAGAGACCAAATACAAGCAGTGAAATGGGAATGGTAATCAAAACCCTCCCTAAAAACAAAAGCCAAGGACCAGATAGCTTCACAAATGAATTCTACCAAACATTCAGAAATGAACGAATGCCTATCTTATAGAAACTCTTTCAAAAAATTGAGATGGAAGGAATACTACCAAATACATTTTATGAAGTCAACATTTCACTCATACCTAAACCAAAGAAGGACAACACAAAAAAAAGAAAACCAGAGGCCAATCTCTCTAATGAACACTGGTGAAAAAATCCTAGCCAATAGAATCCAACAATGCACCAAAAGATAATTCACCATGACCAAGCGTGAAAATCAATTAATGTAATCAAACACATTAACAAAAAGAAAAATAAAAAGATACGTTCATATCAATAGATGTTGAGAAAGCATTCAACAAAGTTCTACATCCATTTATGATGAAGGTCTTTGAAATTCTCAGGATAGAAGGAACATAACTTAACATGATAAATCCATGTATGACAAACCACAGCCAATATTATTCTCAACGGTGAAAAGCTGAAAGCCTTTCCCTTGAGATCTGGAACAAGACAAGGATGTCCACTCTCACCACTGCTTTTCAATATAATACTGGCAGTCCTAGCCAGAGCATTAAGAAGAAAAAGACATACAAGGAATCCAAATAGAGAAAGATGTAAAACTATCACTATTTGCACATGATAAGAAAATATACATAAAGAACCCTAAAAACTCCACAGAAAAACTAATCAAAATAATCAACCAGTTTAGTAAAGTAACAAGATAGAAAATCAACACAAAAAATCAGTAGCTGAACATTTTTTTTCATATGCCTGTTTGCCATTTGCATTTCTTCTTTGGAGAAGTGTCTTTTAAGTTCTTCTGCCCACTTTTTGACTGTATTTTTTGCTTTGTTTTTGTTGAGTCGTGTGAGTTCTTTGTAGATTTTTGTGATCAGTCCCTTGTCTGTTGTATCAAGTGCAAAAATTTTCTCCCAGTCAGTAGGCTGTCTGTTTTGGTTAATGTTTCTTTTACTGTACAGAAGTATTTTAGTTTGATGTAATCCCAGCTGTTTATCTTTTCCTTCACTCTCTTTGCTTTGGGGGATGTGTCTTTAAACATGTGACTAAGATGTACGTCATGTAGTGTTTTGCCTATGTTATCTTCTATATATTTTATGGTTTCAGGTCTTATGTACAAGGAATGCAAATAAAAACCATAATGAGATACCACCTTACACCAACAAGAATGGCACACTTGAAAAAAAAACAGGAAAAAAACAAATGTTGGCAAGGATGTGGAGAAAATGGAACACTCCTACACTGTTGGTGGGACTGCAAGTTTGTCCAACCTCTATGGAAAGCTGTATGGCGGTTCCTTAAACAACTAAAAATGGAGCTTCCATACAATCCAGCAATTCCACTCCTCGGAATATACCCAAAGGACACAAAAACATTACTCCAAAAGGATACATGCACACCTATGTTTATTGTAGCATTATTTACAATAGCTTAGATATGGAAACAACCCAAATGCCCCCAAATTGATGACTGGATCAAGAAGACGTGGTACATGTACACAATGGATTACTGTTCAGCAATCAAAAATGATAAACTAATACAATTTTCAGCAAGACAGATGGAGCTAGAAGGGATCATGCTCAGCAAAATAAGCCAGAAGGAAAAAGAAAAAATATCAAATGGTTTCACTTATAGGAGGAATATAGTGGAGCCAAATAAGAGATTAGAAAGAGAAAATAACACACAAAACAAAAACAAAAACTAGCTGTCAATCATAAATAAGAGACATTCTGCAGCAGGGGGGAGGAAGACAGTCCAAAACATGGTAGAAAAGAGCATAAGGGACTAAGGTTCATGGGTGAATTGTTGGTGGGAAACCCATGGGAATACACAATAATGTAAAGGATATAAATAAAAGAATCAGTAGCTTTCCTATATGCATTCAATATGAAGAAAAAGAGATCCAGAAAACCATCCCTTTTTTAACTGAAACAAAAAATGTCCAATACCTTGGGATAAACCTAATAAAAGAGGTAAAGGACCTGTACAAAGAAAATTATAAAACATTGTTGAAAGAAATAGAAGAAAACACCAAGAAATAGAATGTCATCCCCTGCTCATGGCTGGAAGAATTAATATTATCAAAATGGTCATCCTACCTAAAGCAATTTGAAGATTCAATGCTATTCAAAAAAAAAATCTCAAGGACATTCTTCAAAGGGATAGAACAAATATTGATGAAATTCATATAGAATCACAAAAAACCTCGAATAGCTAAAGCTCTCCTGATCAAAAAGAAGGAGATTGGCAGTATCACCCTCCCAGACTTCAAACTATATTACAAAGCCATAATAATTAAAACAGTATGGTACTGGAACTAAAAGAGACACACAGACCTATGGAATTGAATAGAAAACCCAGAAATAAACCCATGTATTTACGGACAACTAATCTTTGACAAAGGTGCAAAGAATATGCAATGGAACAAGGAAAGTTTGTTCAATAAATGGTGCTGGGAAAACCTGACTGCTACATGCAAAAAAATGAAGCTAGACTACTACCTCACACCATGCACAAAAAACAATTCAAAATGGAAAAAAGACTTGGACATAAAACCTGAAATCTTAAATACATAGTAGAAAATAGACTAAATGCTACATAACATACATCTCAGTAACATCTTTAAAGACACTTGCCCCAAAGAAAAGAAAGTGAAGGAAAGATAAACAGATGGGATTAAATCAAACTAAAAAGCTTCTGCACAGCAAAAGAGATATTAACCAAATCAAAGAGACACCCTAGTGATTGGGAGAAAATTTTTTGCACACAATACTGTTAAGGGAATGATCACAAGATCTACAAAGAGCTCACAATACTTAACAAAAACAAAGTAAACAATCCAGTAATTAATGTGCAGAAGAGCTAAAAAGGCACTTCTCCAAAGAGGAAAGGCAAATGGCCAACAGGTATATGACAAAATGTTCAATATCACTTATGATCTGGGAAATGCAAATCAGAACCACAATGAGATGCCACTCTACACCAGTGAGAATGGCACATATTAAAAAAAAAAATATTGGCAAGGATGTGGACTAAAAGGAACTCTCCTACACTGCTGGTGTGAATATAAACTGCTCCAACCACTATGGAAAGTTGTATGATGGTTCCTCAAACTACTAAAAAATGGAGCTACCATATTACCTAGTAATTCCATTCCTAGGAATTTACTCAAAGAACACGAAAACATTAATTCAAAGGATACCTGCATCTCTATGTTTATTGCAGCACTATTTACAATAGGCAAGACATGGAAATAACCCAAATGCCCAAAAATAGATGACTGGATCAAGAAGCTGTGGTATATATACACAATGGAATACTATTTATCAATCAAAAAAGATCAACACATGTCATTTGCAGCAGCGTGGATGAATCTGTAAGGTATTATGCTAAGGGAATTAAGCCAGAAGGGAAAAGAAAAATATCAGTAGGTTTCACTTATAGGAGGAATGTAGGGGAACCAAATAAGGGACCAGGAAAAACACAATCACAACAAATTTAAAAATAAAATGAACAGGCAACTATTAACCAGAGACATTCTGCAGGGTAGGGAGAATAGAGGGATTGAAACAGGGGAAGGAAGAACACAAGGGACTATGGTGATAGTGCATGGGTGAACTGATAATGGAAATTTTATGGACTAGACCTGAAAGGAGAAAGCATGCATTGTACAAAAAGTAAGAATGATGTAAAATATAAATAAAATAAATAGAAAAAAGGATAAAGTAGAAAAGTAGAAAGGCACCCATACAAATCGAACAATGATGTAAAATATATAGAAATATATTAAAAACAAAATAATATTGTAACCCACTTTCATCCTTAACCTACACTACATGTCCCCTAATCCCTTGTACTTAGTACATAATTTATTTTTTTTAAAGATTTATTTATGCGTACAAGCATTGGGTGTAGGCCAGACGTGTAGGGTGGTGAGAGGATTCACCAGAGACAGAGAGGGGAGCAGAACACGTGGATCAAGTACACTACTGAGGGGAGCAGCTGGCAAGGCAGGAGAGGTCTGCTGCACCATGTGGGAATCTCCCTGGCCTGGGATCAAATTCATGCTGCAGTGGCTCTGGATAGCTTCATAGGCTGACTTAGCCCATTGCACCACTAGGGAGGCCCCATAATTTACTTTATTACAGTTTTTAACTGTCTCCTCTCCCCCCATTCCACTACATTAGGGAACAAAAAATGTGAAAGGATTTTTTATTTTGATTCATTGACATATTCAAATAGGTGGTCAAATATTTTTTTGTTATCATCATCTGGTTTAACCCCTTTATAGGGAAGGAAACTCCAAAGAAATTTGAATGAAGGCCACTCAGTGAATAAGGAAAAAAAAACAGAAAAGGGACTGTAAAGCCCAGTTAGTGTCATTTCTACAATAGCTCCCTAACTCCCTGTCCTTTAACATTACAGAAAAATCACAACAATCCACATTTCCCCCTAGAAGGATTTACTTTTGCAATTTCTTGGCTTTGCAAGTGCTGCTGTATCTGTAACACAGAAATTCTCTGAAAGGCAGTGGAAGCCTGAACTGGAATAGTAAGTGTCAAGAGATGAACAGAAAAAAAAAAAGGCTGATTTGGAAGGGCTATCCCAGAGTTTTGATAGGTCTGCTGTTGTGACTGTGTTTCTGAAGACCCAGAAACAAGTGCTAAACTAGAACATGGTTTTGTCACTATGGCTGGACGGCAGTTTCTGACTGTATGGTGGTCGGTGCTGTGCTAGGCTTTTCTGTAGGGGAAAAGTTTGGCTGTCTAATGCCTGAAGCACTTGAGGCTACTCTAAAGCCTCCATTACGTACCGTACCATTTCTGCTGGCTGCAACTTTTCTTGAAAAGGAAGTATAATCTGAACCATGTTTGTAATAGCTTTTGGAATACCTGCTAATGTTTTAACTTGGGTAGGTGCCTGTGAATGAGGTACCTGTGGCTGGAAAGTAGCATATTGGTTACACAAAGACTACTGCTGATTTATGGGACCTTCTTGAGTAAACAACGTATGGCTTTTCTGTGCCTGTCTATGAGATGAATGAGTCATCTGCTGACACTCAGTGAAAGTTCAATGAGTAACCTGGCTTGATTTTAGATGTGATTGGTAAAGCTGTACTGAGAAGTACAGGGGCTGGATCTGGGTCTGTGAGGAGCACTGTTGAATAAGGGACATCTGCATAGGGTGTTAAAGTCCTCTTAATGTAATGCTAGTTGACTTGTGCTTTTGGCTGCTGCTATCAAAAGTGACATCTGCTTGGGATGGAGCTACTCAATACTGGACATTAATAAAGATTCAGCAGAATGTGTTTGTATATCTAAGGTTGATGTTAAATATGTCTTTTGTTCCAACGTTGAAGAATTACTACATTGGGGTTGTAGTAAAAAGACTTGTTACTCAGAATTCTGTGTTACACAAGGTGGTATTGAGAATAATTTCTGATCTGCAGAGTTTGTAATCTGTACTTGCTTGCTATCAGAATGGTTTACTCTGTATATTTGCTCGGTTATAAAGGTTACCTCTTCATTTGTCTGGATGGTGTAAGCAGTTTGTCCTGAATAAGCACCATGCTCAAGAGTCAGTGCCTGATAAGCAGGTGTTTCCATAGGTTACATACAGTAAACTGGTTGGAGTATATATGCAGGCTGATCTAAAAATGGTAAATTAACTAGAGGTTGCACTAGATAAGTAGACTCCCCTTGGGCCACAGCTGAATAAGTGGGCTGTACAGCAGGTGGGACTGGATAAGAAGTCTGCATAGAATAAGTTGGCTGTGATCCCAGTAGTTTCACAGTGTGAAGAGGATGCTCTGGAACTGGCAGTGAATAAACAGGATGTATTGGAGATTGGATTTGGTAAGTTGGCTGTGATGGGTAAGAAGCTTGTTTGTGGGGACATATCACAAAGGGCATCTTCTCAGGAGTCTTCAGTGGGAAGGGTGGCAGTTGCGCAGGTGGCCCTGGATAAGTGTGTTGAAGAGAATAAGATTGCTGATTCAGAGACTGAATCATATTTTCAATATCACCCTTAGGTTGCCGCCGATTTGCAAGAGCCTCAGATTGTTGCAGAATACTGTTTTGTTAAACATTTTTCTGTGGCAGTGCCACAATCTTAGGTTGTGAAGTTAATGGCTGTTGCTCAACAGAGACTTGGAAACAAGGCTTCTTCAAATGCACTATCTGGTGGCACTGAAGAGCCTGGAGTTTATAGACTCCTGATATACCACTGGGTATGACTGTGAAACTGAGTATATCATTTGTGAAGGCCAATGGGGCCCTGAAAGCTCAATAATGGAAGAGAAGGGAGCTGAGATTTACAAGCAGCATTCTGTGCACTGCTCATACACTGGGCAGAAGAATGATTCAACAAAGCTTGAGGGTGACTAACTGGTGAAAAATTAGAAGTCTGATTGGCATCTGATGATTTGGTTAACATCTGACTCTCATTTCTAGGGCCAGGCTCAGGATGAGGACCAACTGTTGGATCGTAGGAAGTAATTTCTGAAGCAGACAATGTCTGAAGAGAAACTGTAGAAAATACTGGTTGTGCAAATACAGTAACTGACAAGCCTAAAGTCACAGGTTGGACTGAGTATTTCCATCTGATCCAAAGGTCAGCTGCAGTCCCTGGTGCTGATGCAAGGAAAATTCAAATGAAAAATGCACAAACTATGATCGTTTTAATGAGACAGTCCCAGATAGAATGATAGATAAAATATTACTGTTCTAAAATTTTCAGCAAGTTATATTTTTAAAAGTGCTATGTATAGCATTAGTCCTATAAAAATCATAATACCATGAATAAATGATAGTTGAACACTAGGTCTCGGGCCTCCCTGGTGGCCCAGCAGTTAAGTGCTGCACTGTCGAGCTGTCAGCAGTGGCGGCGCGAGTTTGACACCCGGCCAGGGAGATTCCCACATGGCGCGGGAGACCTATCCTGCCTCGCCGATGCTCCCCTCAGCGGTGCATTTCCGCCGATCTGCCTGTTCTGCTCCCCACTCTGATTCTGGTGAACCCTCTCGCCATCCCATGCCTCTGGCCTGTACCCCAGCTTGTATGCATAAATAAATCTTTTAAAAAAAACAAAACACTAAGGGTCTCAAACTATCCCAGCAACATACTGCACATGGCTTCTCATTTACCACACTTACCACAAAACCCATTCAAACCCAGGCAGAGATCTTTTTTTCAAATTTAAGCTCCATATATATATATATATATGTATGTATATGTATATACACATATCTTTTACATCACTGTGTATTCCCTGTAAAATTCCCACCACCAATTTACCCATGAACCATCACCATCGTCCCTTGTGCTTTTCTCTCCCGTTTTGATCCCTTTTCCTCCTCCTCCCTCACAAAATGTCTCTTACTTATGGTTGCCTGCTAGTTTTTATTTTATTATTATTATTATTATTATTATTGCTGTTATTTTTTCCCCTGATTCATTATTTGGTTCCCCTCTATTTCTCCCATAAGTGAAACCATTTGATATTTTTTGTTTTATGTCTGACTTATTTCACTGAGCATGATCCCTTCTAGCTCCATCCATATTGCTGCAAATGGCATGAGTTTATCTTTTTATTTATTGTCATTTATATCTTTTACATTATTGTGTATTCACCTTGGGTTCCCACCACCGATTCACCTGTGACCCATCACCATACTCCTTTGTGCACTTTTCTACACCGTTTTGAGCCTTTATCCTCCCCGTCCCTCGCTGAGTGTCTCTCTCATTTGGTTCCCCTTTATTCCTCTTATAAGTGAGACCACTGGATATTTTTCTCTTTCTTTCTGGCTTATTTCACTGAGCATGATCCCTTCTAGTTCTATCCATGTTGCTGTGAATTGCATGTGTATGTCTTTTTTGAATGCTGAATAGTATTCCATTGTGTATATGTACCACATCTTCTTGATCCAGTCATCTATTTTGCGGCATCTGAGTTGTTTCCAAATCTTAGCTATTGTAAACAATGCTGCAATGAACATAGGTGTGCACATATCCTTTTGGAGTAATGTTTTTGGGTCCTTTGGGTAGATTCCCAGAAGTGGTATTACTGGGTTGTGTGGAAGTTCCATTTTTAGCAGTTTGAGGAACCGCCATACAGCTTTCCATACTGGTTGGACCAGTTTGCATTCCCAACAGCAGTGTAGGAGAGTTCCTTTTTCTCCACATCCTCACCAACATTTGTTGTTGCCTGTTTTTTTTAATGTGTGCCATTCTCACTGGTGTGAGGTGGTATCTCATTGTGGTTTTGATTTCCATTTCCCTGATTATAAGTGATGTTGAGCATTTTTTCATATATCTGTTGGCCATTTGCATTTCCTATTTGGTAAAGTGTCTTTTTAGCTCTTCGGCACATTTTTTGACTGGATTGTTGGCTTTGTTTTTGTTGAGTCGTGTGAGCTCTTTGTAGATTTTTGTGATCATTCCCTTATCAGTTGTATTGTGTGCAAAAATTTTCTCCCAATCAGTAGGGTGTCTATTCGTTTTGTTTAATCTATCTTTTGCTGTACAGAAGCTTTTTAGTTTTATGTAATCCCAGCTGTTTATCTTTTCCTTCACTATCTTCGTTTTGGGGATGTGTCTTTAAAGATTTTACTGAGAAGTATGTCGTATAGTGTTTTGTCTATATTTTCTTCCATATATTTTATGGTTTCAGGTCTTCAGTTCTTTTATCCATTTTGACAAGCAGGGGGCAGTAGCAGCATCTGACACCAGAAAAGAGCTGAACCCCAGTGAAGGGGACACCCAGAAGTGGCCTCTCCTCTGCCCTGGCTGGCCCCCCTTTTTTATTTGATTTTTTAAAATTTAATTTAATTTTTTAATTTTATTTTTTATTTCTTTTTTTTTCACCCTTCCTTCTCTCTTTTTTCTTTTTATTTTCTTCTCTTCCGTTTTTTTCTTCTTTCTTCTTCTTTCTCTTTTAATTTAGCTTCAATATGCTTCACTTTATTTTACACTAATCTCTCTAGGAAGGCTCCCCAAACTAAAGCTGTAACTACTATCTCACCGGGAACCACTAGAGTTCTAAGAAGCAATCCCCCCCATCTGCTCATGTGTATATTTGTTTTCTGACTGATTGGCTGTCTACTATCTATCACACTCTCTACTATTTCTCCTCTATTTGCCCGCCATCATTATTATCAAAAACAGATCTTTTTTTCCCTCCTGCTACATTCTCCCCACCTCCTCCCTCCCTCCATCCTCCATCCACTCAACCCCTTATAGTTTCCTTCCTCTTCTAAACCTACAAAACACCCTCCTTCTCCCCATTACCTCTTAACTCTCTCCTAATTACCCTCGGATCCTGAAACACGTTGGACACACACCTAGAGAGACAAAGAAGTTCAACAGAAAAATAAGAGTATCCAGATGGTACCCAGCCACAGCAGCTCAGACACCAGGAAGTCACAACCACATCAGCTTCTTGATCCAATCATCTATTTTTGGGCATTTGGGTTGTTTCCATGTCTTGCCTATTGTAAATAGTACTGCAATAAACATAGGGATGCAGGTATACTCTGTATTAATGTTTTTGTGTCCCAAAGGTAGAGTCCTAAGAGTAGATCGCTGGGTCATATGGTAGCTCCATTTTTAGTAGTTTGAGGAACCTCCACACAGCTTTCCATACTGGTTGGATCAGTTGGCAATCCCACCAGCAGGGAGGGTTCCTTTTTCTTTACATCCTCGCAAAATATGTTGTTGCTAGTTATTTTAATATGTGCCTTTCCCACTGGTGTAAGGTGGCATCTCATTGTGATTGTGATTTGCATTTTGATTATTATAAGTGATGTTGAACATTTTTCATGTACTCACTGGCCACTTGCATTTCCTCTTTGGAGAAGTGTCTTTTAAGCTCTTCTGCCTATTTTTTGTGTGGATTGTTTCCATTGTTTTTGTTGAGATGTGAGGTCTTTACAGATTTTTGTGATCAGTCCCTTATCAGCAGCATTGTGTGCAAAAATTTTCTCCCAATCAGTAGGGTGTCTCTTTGTTTTGGTTAATGTCTCTTTTGCTGTACAGAAGCATTTTAGTTTGATGTAATCCTAATTGTTTATCTTTCCCTTCACTTTTTTCGTTTGGGGGATGCGTCTTTAAAGATGCTACTGACATGTATGTTGTATAGTGTTTGGCTATATTTACTTCTATGTATTTTATGTTTTCAGGTCCTACATTCAGGCCTTACATTCAGGCCTTTTATATATTTTGAGTTGGGTTTTGTGAACAGTTTGAGATATTAGTCTAGAGTCATTCTTTTGAAAGTAGCAGTCCAGTTCTCCCAGCACCATTAATTGAACAAACTGTCCTTGTTCCACGGCATATTATTTGCTCCTTTGTCAAAGGTTAGTAGTCCATAAATATGTGTGTGTATTTTTGGATTTTGTATTTTATTCCATTGGTCTGTGTGTCTATTTTTGTTCCAGTACCATACTGTTTTAATTATTATGTTTTTGTAGTATAGTTTGACATCCAGGAGTGTGATACCTCCATTCTCCTTTTTATTCAAGAGAGCTTTGACTATTCTAGGTGTTTTTTATTCCATATGAATTTCATCAATATTTGTTCTATACCTTTGAAGAATGACATTAAAATTTTTATTGGAATAGAAGTGAATCTGTAAATTTCTTTGGTAGGACGGCCATTTGGATAATGTTAATTCTTCCAATCCATGAACAGGGGATATCTTTCCATTTCTACGTGTTTTCATTTATTTCTTTTAACAGTGTCTAATAGTTTTCATGGTATACGTCCTTCACCTCTTTTGTTAGGTTTATTCCCAAGGATTTGATTTTTTTTTAATTTCAATTATAAAAGTGAGGGTTTTCTGAATTTCTTCTTCTTCAGATGGATTGTTTGCACATAGGAAGGCCACTGATTTTTATGTGTTGATTTTTTTATCTTGCTAATTTAATTAACTGTTATATAACAATGGTCAACAGTGAGATCACTGCCGACTTAAAAACGCCCTAATCTGTAGTATCTTGATGTGCTGAACATGAATATAACCCTAAACATTTTGTATTAGCTCTCATTTTGAAGATATTTCATATAATCCATTTTATGTTTCACCATGTAAATTTATCCAGTAGGACTGCAACAACCCCCTAAATCAGCCTAGAATGATGTAATATTGCATCACATTGCATAATACCATCATGCACACATCACCCAGATTTGATTTGCATCATTTTCTGATGCAATGCATGCTACTACCAGGTGGCTGCTGAAGTGAGCTGACATCAGCAGTGCACTATAGAAAGCCCTGCTGGAAAGGTTGAGCATTGAAAAGATTTCAGACTTTATGCCAGACAGTTTAAGCTACTGTTCCATAGAACTGTTATTATTTTATCCATTTAGGCACAATACAGAACAGTAATGCCTCGAAAGTGCATTAATAGCGTGGACAATTTCTGCTCTATTTGTGGGGAAGTGACATTTGCCAACCAGAAGAAAAGTATCACTTCTCAAGTGAAGGCTTATCATCTTGACTTCGGATGCAAGGTTGGTGACGAAGACAAGCCTTGGGCCCCGCATATATGCTGTGCTACATGGACAACACAGCTTTCACAGTGGTTCAATGGCAAAAGACCATCAATGCCGTTTGCAGTCCCCATGGTGTGGAGAGTGCCAAGCAACCACATAAAAGACTGTTCCTTCTGCTTGGTTCCTCCTCTTTCTGGCAGAATAACAAAGCAAAAGAAGTCGAGAATAATCTACCCAAACATTCCGCCTGCATTGAGATGACCGGTTCAACAACTTGCTGCAGTGTGATGTGAAACAAGCATGGAATGCTTTTTGCTTAGTGTCTACAAACTTTCCTGGGAATGTTAGGGCAGAAAGCTACAAGGAACCAGTAGAAGACATGCTGATGTAGTATCAGAAACTTGGCTGAATATGTCTCTAAAGATCCACTTCCTTCATTCCCATCTGGATTTCTTCCCTGAAAACTGTGGTATGGTTAGTGATGAACATGGCTAACGTTCTCATCAAGATATTGCATCAATGGAACAAAGATACGAGGGAAAATGGTCCACTACAATACTGGCTGACTACTGCTGGACACTCCCCAGAGATGCTCCTGAAGAGCTGTACAAGAGACAAGCGAAGAAATCGAAGAAGTCATCTATGACTTGATTTTTTACAGGTATTAACCATAGGCCTATTACTATTGGCATGCATTTCGTGAAGTAAACATCAATTTATTGCAGATTACAAAAAAAACTAGAGCCAAACTTAGAATTTGACTGTCATATTCGTGTTGAGCATGTAAAAATTGCTAGGAAATGACTAATTTTATTTCAGTAACATGACTTTTGTAAAAATTTGTTGCCCAGTGATTGTCATGCATTTTGTGATGTAAACATAAATTTATGCAGATTACCTAAAAAACTAGAGCCAAAAGTAGAATTTGACTCTCATATTCGTACTGAGCACATACAAATTAGTAGGAAATGACTAAATTTCAGTTATATGACTTTTGTAAAAATTTGTTGACCAGTGTAATTAGTTTTTCTATAGAGTCTTTAGCATTCTCCATGTATATTATCATGCCATCTGCAAATAGTGATAGTTTTACTTCTTCTTTCCCTATTTGGATTCCTTGTATGTCTTTCTCTTGTCTTAATGCTCTAGCTAGGATTTCCAGTATTATATTGAAAAGCAGTGGTGAGAATGGACATTCTTGTCTTGTTCCTGATCTTAAGGGAAAGGCTTTCAGCTTTTCATCATTGAGAATAATATTGGCTGTGGGTTTGTCATATATGGCTTTTATTATATTAAGGTATGTTCCTTCTATCCCAAGGATTTCAAGGGCCTTCATCATAAATAGATTTTGAGCTTTGTCGAATGCTTTCTTAGCATCTATTTATATGATCATATGGTTTTTATTTTTCTTTTTGTTGATGTGTTAAATTATACTAATTGATTTTCAGATGCTGAACCATCCTTTTGTTCCTGTAATAAATCCCACTTGGTCATGATGTTTACCTTTTTGATGAATGTTGGATTCTATTGGCTAAGATTTTGTTGAGGACTTTTGCCTCAGTGTTCATTAGAGAGATTGGCCTGTAGTTTTCTTTTTGCTGTTGTCTTTGTTTGGTTTTGGTTTTAGTGTAATGTTGACGTCATAATATGTATTTGGTAGTATTCCTTCTTTCTCAGTTTTTTGAAAGAGTTTGTTTAAGGTACAGATTAGTTAATTTCTGAGCATTCTGTAGAATTCATTTGTGAAGCCATCTGTTCCTGGGCTTTTCTTTTGGCAGAGGGTTTTGTTTACTGTTGCAATTTCACTATTTTAATTGGTCTGTTTAGTCATTCTATTTCTTCTTTATCTATCTTTGTATGATTGTATCACTCTAGGATTTGTCCATCTCTTCTCTAGATTGTTGAACTTGTTTGCATGTATCTGTTCATAGTAATTTCTAATTATTCTTTTGATTTCTGCAGTATCTGTTGTAATTTCTCCTCTTTCATTTATGATCCTATTTGTTTTTGCTTTCTCACATTTTTTCTTTGTGAACCTTACTAGAGGTAAACCCTGGCAGAGATTTAAGAGTAAATGAATCTGAAACCTTTAAATACCAGACAGTGGAAGTTCCAAGAGAAAGTGTAAAAGGATTTGAACATGAGAGCTAAAATGAACATGCAAGTTATCTCAAGAGGAGAAAAAGTGCTCCCAAACAGATGATTGGATCAAGAAGATATGGTATACATACACAAAGGAATATTACTCAGTGATCAAAAAAGATAACACATGCTGTTTGCAGCAACATAGATGAAGCTGGAAAGGATGATGACTAAGTCAGAAGGAAAAAGATAAATATATCTGATGGTTTCACTTCTATGTGGAATATAGAGAAACTGAACAAAGTGTTAGGAAAAAGACATAATTTGCAAGCTGATAATACATCTGAGGCATACAGCAGGGAAGGGGGAGGGAGATGGGTTAAAACAAGGGAAGGGAGAGCATAAGGGATGGAAGAGATGGATCATGGGCGCTATGGTGGTGGGAGAACCATGGGAACTATACCTAAAGGGGAGCTATCAAATATTGTTCAAACATTAACAAAGATGTAAGAAAATAAACAAATTTTTTAAAATAGAGAGTAGAAAAAGTTGGCTGAAATAAATATAAATTGGCTGCAATAGTTCCTAGAGATTGAACTACCACACTCATAAAAAGACACCGATGGCCACAGTATTTGCTTACAAGGCTTGTATTGCATAAAGAGGATAGGTAAGAAAATGGTATGTATGTGATGTGCATATACAAACAAAATAATATATGCATATATAAGAAAAAAAGACAAGTCTAGAAGTTATATCCTCAAATATAAAAAACAAGTTGTCTCTAGCTAGAGAAATAATTGGTGATTTTTACTGACTTCCTTATAACTTTCTGGGCTCCACTTTTAAATATGTAAATGCCACTTTTATAATAATTTTTGAAATATTTTTATTTGTAAAACACATTTTTAAGAATTTATACTTTTGTTTATCTATTTATTTCACATTTTTAAATTTTCTAACATCACTGTTCATTTTTGTACAGTATTTGATTTCTTCCCTCAGATGTAGTCTCCATAAATCTCCCACCACAACATTATCAGTAAACCATTACCATAGACACTTACACTGTTCCCTCCTGTTTTGAACCCCCTCAACTGCTCTATGCCTCAGATCTATAGTTTGCTTGCAAGTTTTGTCTTTTTTTCTGACTCTTTGATTGGTGGAAACACATTTTTTTCTTAAATTTATTTATTTATATATATTTTATAACATTGTTCATTTTTGTACAATGTTTGCTTTTTCCTCTCCAGTGTAGTCCCTGTAAAATTCCCACAACCAATTCACCCATGCACCATCACCATAGTCTTTTGTGCTCTCCACTCCCTTGCAGAATGTCTCTGATTTATAGTTGCCTGTTAATTTTGTTTTTTTATTTATTATTATTTTTTTCTCCTGATTCCATATTTGGTTCCCCTATATTCCTCCTATAAATGAAACCATCGATATTTTTCTTTTTTCTTCTGGCTTATTTCGATGAGCATAAGTCCTTCCAGCTTCATCCATGTTGCTGCAAATGGCATGAATTGATCTTTTTTGATTGCTGAATAGTATTCCATTGTGTATATATACCATATCTTCTTCATCCACTCATCTATTTTTGGGTATTTGGGTTGTTTCCATAGCTAATCTATTATAAATTGTGCAGTAGTAAAGATAGGGGTGCAGGTGACTTTTTGAATTAATGTTTCTGTGTCCTTTGGGTAGATCCCTAGGAATAGAATGGCTGGCTCATATGGTATCTCCATTTTCAGTAGTTTGAGGAACCACCACAGAGCTTTCCACAGTGGTTGGACCAGTCTGCATTCCCAACAGCATTGTAAGAACAGTTACCTTTTCGCCACATCCTAACCAACATTTTTGTTGCTAGTTTTTTAAATATGTGCCATTCTCATTGGTGTAAGGTGGTATCTCCCTGTGGTTTTGATTTGCATTTCCCTGATTATAAGTGATGTTGAACATTTGGAAACTCATTTTTAAATACACATACCTGTGTACTTATGTGGCTGAACCTGAACTAAGTATCCATTCAAAACATTTGCTTTATAGTCTTAGTAAGAGACAAATTAAACCACAACATGAGTTCGGTTATAGATACACACCATATTATCTACAAACACTAGCCAAATACCGGGTACTGTTAACTCTATAAGATTAAATTTAACCCAGCTGATTTTAAATGAAGTACATGTATTTGTGAAGTACATGTATTCTTTCACCTATAAGTACATGTATTCTTTCACCTATAAGACTGTGAGCTCTCTGAGGGCAAGGACAATATTTTTTTAGTTTATACTCCCAGAGACGGTAGTCATTAAACGTTTGTTGACAAACTGTGGCTGAGTATACACCAAACATTAAACTAAATCATACACAGAGAATGCTTAGAAAGCTCATACCATCTCATTTCCAAAAAGGGAAGGTACATGCAGGGGATGTCAGGGCTGGGGAAAGAATACAGAGTGATGTTAACACTTTGTGGTCCGCTCACATATTAGTACGTGTTTTTGTCACCAGTATCAGGTGGCCACTCACGTATTAATATGTGTTCATCTAGTCTCTGGTTTTTCATGCCACGGTGGATTTATTTGGAACTATTAGGAGCTATTTCTTTGATCGTATTCAGTCTAGAAGCTTTATACAGTGTTTTGGTGAAAGTGTAAGGTGTTTTATGAGCATTATTACAGTTCTTTTAATATCCAGTAGTGCAGGAGTTGTGTGTGTTTTATTGAATGCTTATACCATTCATGCGGTGGCACAGAAAATGGCCGGCCCCAAGGGCTGGTAAATTTAAAGAGCACCGGACACAAAGTGATAAAGAAAAGTCCAACCACGGGCCTCCCTGGTGGTGCAACAGTATAAGTGCAGCAATGTGGAGCTGTCGGCGGCTGTGGTAAGAGTTCAATGCCTGGCCAGGGAGATTCCCACATGGCACAGCAGACTTCTCCTGCCTTGGCTGCTGCTCCCCTCAGCAGTGTATTTCAGTCCATCTGCCTGTTCTGCTCCCCACTTTATCTCTGATGAACCCTCTCATGACCCCACACCTCTGGCCTGCACCACAGCTTGTATGCAAAAATAAATACATCTTTAAAAAAAAAAGAAAAATCCAACCATATGTCCAAAATCCATAGCCTAGGGAACCAAGTAACAGTATTGATATATAAACTCACACAAAGATTACTTCTTGTCAGAAATTATACTGACTTTGAAAGTTTAAAAAACTAAAACATTCTTATTTCTCTTACATAAAAAAAACATGAATCAAAAATTCAAGGATTTAACTATTATATGTCTTGCTGTGGGTTTCCTTTCATTATGATAGTATGGTGTTCTTCTAGCTTCTTGCATGTCTATTTTCACATCTTTCCGTGTGTTTGGGATGTTCTCGATTATCTGCTTGAACAGTGTCTCCGCTCTTTGGTCCTTCTCCTTACCTTCAAGGATTCCTATGACTCTTATATTTCCTTTTCTCATAGTGTCAGAGAGTTCTCGAAGTCTTTCCTCATTCCTTTTCCCTCGTGCTTCTTTTTCTTCTCTTTATTGGTTCTTTTTATGTCTTTATCTTGGAGAGTACTGATTCGGTCTTCCATTTCATTGAATCTGCTTTCGTTGCTTTTCTTTGAGTTCTTTAGCTCTTCCAACAATCCTTTAATGTCCTGCATTTCCTTCATTTCTTTCTTTAGGGACTCAGTTTCCTTCCCTAATTATATTTCTCATCTCCCTCTTTTCCTTTTCTTCTTCTTCATGTTTTTTAATCATGACACTTTTAAATTCCTTGTCTGATGGGGATTGTAGTTCTTCCGTGTCATCATTGTTGGGTTCTGGTAGCTGATTTTCTTTTTGTGGTGTGATCTTCCCTTGAGGGTTTATTTGGTTACTTGCATTTTTCCTTCTTCCTGTTGTTTGTTTTATGATTTGTTCTAGGTGTTGGGCCACTGTGTCACTGGTATTGGAAGGCATCTCTTTGGTGTGCTCCTACTGGGATGTCAGGAACTGGTGGCCAGTTCTAGCCTGGCACTGTTACTTTGGACTTATACTGCAGAAAATTCCCTCCCTCATCTCAGCTCCCAGAGGGGAGGGCAGGGGCTTCAGAAGATGGCACGGGGAGAGGGGTGAATTCTCCCTGTTTCCAGGGTTACACATGCTGGCAGGGTCCCCTGTGTCTGTTTCTTTCCTCAGCAGCTCTCAGAGACAACCGTTGGCTAGGAACGCACTTTCGCCCTCACCTTATAGCGCAGAGACTTCCCTTTCTCGTCTCAGATCGGAGAGGGGAGAGCAAGGGCTTCAGAAGATGGCACAGGGGGTTGGGGTGAACTCCCCCTGTTTCCGGGGTTACGCTCACTGGTGGGGACCCTTGTATCTGTTCCTTTCCTCAGTGGATCGTGGGGACAACCATCAGCCAGGGACGTACTTTCCCCCTTACCTTATAGTGCAGAGACTTCCCTCTCTCTTGTCTCAGCTCCCAGAGGCGAGGAAGGGGTCTTCAGAAGTGGGCGTGGGGGCCTAAGCAGACTCTCCCCATTTACGGGGTTACTCTTGTTGGCGGGGTTCCTTGTATCTGATCCCATCCTCAGTGGTGCACAGAGACAGTTGATGGCCAGCCACGAATTTCCCCCTCACCTTATAGTGGAGAAGCTTCCCTCTTTTGTCCCACCTGCCAGAGGGGAGGGCAGGGGCTCCTGGGGATGGCGTGGGGGGCCGGGGTGAATTTACCCTGTTTCTGGGGTTACTCTCACTGGCTCGGGTCCCCTGTATCTGTTCCTTTCCTCAGTGGCTTGTGGGGACTAACCCTGAATGTAAATGGTCTAAAAGACACAGAGTACTAGGCTGAGTTAAAAAACAAAATCCAACTTTATGCTGCCTCCAGCAAACACATTTAACTACAAAAGATAAGCATAGACTGAAAATAAAGATTAGAAAACAATCCTACAAGCAAATGGACCAAAAAAGAAGGCAGGAACAGCAATACTTATATCAGATGAAATAGACTTCAAAGTAAAAAAGGTAAAAAGAGACATAGATGGACACTACATAATGATTATGGGGACAATTCATCAGGAAGATATAACACTCATAAACATATACACACCAAATGAAGGAGCACAAAAATATATCAGACGATTATTATCTGCACTGAAAACAGACATTAGAGAGAATACATACATAGTAGGAGACTTCAACACTGTACTATCACCAATGGACAGAGAAACGAAACAAAAAGTAAACAAGGACATTAGAATCCTAAACAAAGACGTAGACCTCATGGGCTAAACAGACTTCTACAAGACGCTGCACCCAAAAAAATCCGAGTACACATTTTTCTCAAGTGCACACGGATCATTCACCAGAATCGATCACATATTGGGCCATAAGACAAACATCAACAGATTCATCATGATCAAAATCATCCCAGCTATCTTCTCTGATCATAAAGGCATTAAACTAGAAATAAATAATGAAAAGAAAACAAGGAACCTAACCTCTGCAGGGAGATTGAAATCCACACTACTGGAAAACCACTGGGTTAATGAGGAGATCAAAGAAGAAATTAAAAAATACTTTGAATTGAATGACAATGAAGACACCACTTTCCAGAATGTATGGGACACAGCAAAAGAGGAAAGTATATAGCATTACAGGCCCACATCAAGAAACAAGAAACTGCTCAAAGTAAAAACTTAATCTCTCATCTCAAAGAATTAGAATAAGAACAACAACAAAATCCAAAAACTAATAAAAGGAAATAATAAAAATTAAAGCAGAAATTAATGACATAGAAACAAAAAAAAAAACAATACAAAAGATCAATGAAGTCCAAGAATAGATAATTGGATCAAGAAGATGTGGTACATATACACAATGGAATACTATTCAGCATTCAAAGAAGATAAACGCATGCAATTTGCAGCAACATGGATGGAATTAGAGGGGATCATACTCAGCAAAACAAGCCAGAAAGAAAGAGAAAAATATCGAATGGGACTATAAGGACTATAACAGGACTATAAGGGAACCAAATAGGAGAGAGACACTTGGGGGTGGGGTGGGGGGGAGGTTAAGGGCACAAAATGGAGTTGAAAAGGACACAAGGGACCACGCAGATGGATCACAGGTGAGTTGGTGGTGGGTTACCCAAGGGGAATACAAAATGTAAAAGATATAAATAACAATAAAAATATATATTAAAAAAAAAGTTGAAACCGAAAGTTGGGTCTTTGAAAAAATAAACAAAATAGACAAACCTTTAGGCAGACTCACAAAGAAAAAACAGGAGAAAACACAAATAAATAGGATCATAAGCAAAAAAGGAAAAATACAACAGACTCAGGAGAAATCAAAAGAATAGTCAGAGATTACTATAAAAATCTATATGGAAACAAATTCAACAATTTGGAAGAGATGGACAAATTCCTATAACGATGTAGTCATCCAAAACTAGATAAAGAAGACAAAGAGCACTTAAACAGGTCAATCACAAGCAGTGAAATAGAAACAGTAATTAAAACACACCCCAAAAACAAAAGCCCAGGACCAGAAGGATTCACAAATGAATTCTACCAAACATTCAGAAAAGAACTAGTGCCTATCTTACACAAACTATTTCAAAAAACTGAAAAGGAAGGAATACTACCAAAGACATTCTATGAAGTGAACATCACATTGATACCAAAACTGAACAAGGACAACACACAAAAAGAAAATTACAGGGCAATATCTCTAATGAACACTGATGCAAAAATCCTAAAAAAAATTTTTGCTAATAGAATTCAACAATGCATTAAAAAGATCATTCACCACGACCAAGAGGGATTTATTCCAGGGGAACAAGGATGGTTCAATATCAGAAAATCGATTAATGTAATCCAACACATCAACAAAAAGAAACATAAAAACATATGATCATATCTATAGATGCTGAGAAAGCATTCGACAAAGTCCAACATCCATTTATGATGAAAGTCCTCAAAAATCTAGGAATAGAAGGAACATACTTCGACATGATAAAGACCATATATGACAAACCCAGAGCCAATATCATTCTCAATGGTGAAAACCTGAAAGCCTTTCCCCTGAAATCTAAACAAGACAAGGATGTCCATTGTCACCCCTGCTTTTCAATATAATATTGGAAGTCCTAGCCAGAGCAATAAGAAAATAGAAAGGCATACAAGGAATCCAAATAGGGAAAGAAGAAGTAATGTTATCACTATTTGCAAATGACATGATAATATACATAGCTAACCCCAAAAATTCCACAGAAAAACTAATGAAAATAATCAATCAATTTAGTAAAGTAGTGGGATACAAAATCAACAAACAAAAATCAGTAGCCTTCCTTTATGCAAACAATCAATCTGAAGAAGAGGAAATCAGGAAAACTACCCCTTTCACAATTGAAGCAAAAAAAATCAAATATCTGGGAATAAACCTAACTTAAGAAATGAAGGATCTAGGGCCTCCCTGGTGGCGCAGCGGTTGAGCGCTGCGCTGTGGAGCTGTCGACAGCTCGCGATGCGAGTTTGACGCCCGGCCAGGGAGAGTCCCACATGATGCGGCGGACCTCTCCTGCCTCGCCCGCTGCTCCCCTCAGCAGTGTATTTCTGATCTGCCTGTTCTGCTCCCCACTCTGTCTCTGGTGAACCTTCCAGCTGCCCCACGCCTCTGGCCTGTACCCCAGCTTGTATGTATAAATAAACAAATCTTTAAAAAAAAAGAAATGAAGGATCTATACAAAGAAAACTATAAAACATTAAAAGAAATAGAAGAAGACACAAAGAAATGGAAAGACACCCCCTGCTCATGGATTGGAAGGATTTACATTATCAAAATGGCCATACTACCTAAAGCAATTTACAGATTCAATGCTATTCCAATAAAAATTTCAATGACATTCTTCAAAGAGATAGAATGAATACTGATGAAGTTCATATGGAACCACAAAAAACCTCGAATAGCCAAAGCTCTCCTGACCAAAAAGGAGAATGGGGGTATCACCCTCTCAGACTTCAAACTGTACTACAAAGCCATAATAATTAAAACTTCATGGTACTGGAAGAAAAATAGACACATAGATCAATGGAATCGAATAGAGAACCCAGAAATCAACCCGCATGTATGCGGATGATTAATCCTTGATAAGGGTGCAAAGAATATGCAATGGTACAAGGACAGTTTGTTCAACAAATGGTGCTGGGAAAACTGGACGACTGCATGCAGAAAAATGAAGTTAGACTACTACCACACACCATGCACCAAAACCAATTCAAAATGGATAAGAGACTTGGACATAAGATCTGAAATAATAAAATTTATAGAAGAAAACATAGGCAAAACTATACATGACATACATCTTAGTAACATTTTTAAGGACACATCCCCCAAAGCAAAGATAGTGAAGGAAAAGATAAACAGCTGGGATTACATAAAACTAAAAAGCTTCTGTACCACAAAGGAAACATTAACCAAAACAAAGAAACAGCCTACTGACTGGGAAAAAAATGTTTGCGCTCCATGCAACAGACAAGGGTCTGATCACAAGAATCTACAAAGAACTCACATGACTCAATAAAAACAAAGCAAAAAGTCTAGTCAAAAAATGGGCAGAAGAACTTAAAAGACACTTCTTCCCTTGAAGAAGAGCAAATGGCCAACAGGCATATGAAAAAATGTTCAACATTCCTCATAATCAGGGAAATGCAAATCAAAACCACAATGAGATACCACCTTACACCAGCAAGAATGGCACATATTAAAAAAACAGGGAGCAACAAATGTTGGCGAGGGTGTGGAGAAAAAGGAACTCTTCTACACTGCTGGTGGGAATGCAAACTGGTCCAACCACTATGGAAAGCTGTATGGCAGTTCCTCAAATTGCTAAAAATGGACCTTCCATATGACCCAGTAATACTACTTCTGGCAATCTACCCAAAGGATACAAAAACATTAATCCAGAAAGATAACATGCACCCATATGTTTATTGCAGCACTATTTACAATAGCTAAGGTATGGAAACAACCCAGATGCCCAAAAATAGATGATTGGATCAAGATGTGGTACATATACACAATGGAATACTATTCAGCATTCAAAGAAGATAAACACATGCAATTCGCAGCAACATGGATGGAATAGAAGAGATCATGCTCAGCGAAATAAGCCAGAAAGAAAGAGAAAAATATCGAACGGTTTCACTTATAACAGCAATATAGGACAATCAAATAAAGAGACATTCAGCAAAGGAGGGGGAGGGAAAGGGCTCAAAATGGGGGAGAAAAAAGCACAAAGGACTATGGTGATGGTTCACGGGTGAATCAGCAGTGAGTATTATATGGGGAATACATAATAATGTAAAAGACATGAATAAAAACTTAAAAAATGGGAAAAAAGTCAAGGATTTAGATGAAAGTGCTAAAAATTATGAGTTTATGAAATACTATTTCTAATTTACTGCAGAAAATATCCCTCCACATTCAAATTAGGCTGGAAAAATTCTATACAAAGAACAAGCCATCATTACCAAGAGAAAGAGATCAGAGTCCTAAATAAAATGTTTATCCATCTACTGATTTCTCAGCTTCTTTTCCAATAATAACTAGAAGTACCTCAAGATTCTAATTACACAATAATAAGCATATCCTCAAGAGTAATGTCACAGGTGAAGGAAATCATAAACAACATTTAGCTTTCAGTAACCATTATATAAACTATGATAAATTCAGAAAAGGAAGTCTTTATAGAACTGAAGCATCCAATGGGTGAGGTGGTGGGGAGGGGTAAGAATAAAAAGGAAAGGGAGCACAGTGGACTCTGGGTGATTTGGTGGTGAGTTGATTATGGTGACAATACCTGCGGGGAGGGAAGGGATCCTATGCTTTCAAAATACCAACAATAATATAAGACAATGTTACCTCAGTAAAAATAAATAAACAATAAAATTGATATTTAGAAAAAGGAAAAAAAAGAAAAGGATTCTTGTCTGTCATAAAATCTAGGTAGAGTTGAATATGTTTAATTAAATATAGAATCTCTAAAAATGTATCTTACCTTAATCTCTGAGACCTTCTGGACAGTAAGTGGGGAACCCTGGGGTTGTGAGACAACTGGAGGTCTAAGGATATGTACAGGCAAAACGGTGGATTGACCTTGTACCGAAGGCAAAATTTGTGGTTGAGTCAGTTTTGGCTGCTTCTGCAACTGTTAAATAAGAAAAAGAAAAGATTAACGATAAACTCTCCCATGTACAGGAACTATGTTAATTATATATTTTAAAATATAACAGTTCTTCTCACCCCTGAAATCTGCTGGTAATGTCCTACTAGTTGCTGGGATGGATAAATTTGCCCTGGAACATTTATTTCAGCCTGTGGGATGTTAGAAACCATTTGAGAGCCCATCATCTGGTCTGAGGAATAGACTATACTTGGCTGATTTGAAGTATCTGAGTATATAATTGATCCAGGTCTTGCCTCGGACAAATTGTCACCTACAGCAAAGAAAATAAGCAACAGATTGAAGGGAAAATTCAAAGCTCAAGATTCAAATGGCATAAGAAATGGTATTTCCTTAAATTTTCTTTTTCCTCTGACAACCTGAGACACCTTTAATTAAATATGTACACTGCAGACTTAATCAAAAACCATCACGTAAACTCTCCATGCTCACACTGTGGCAGAACTAAAATCTTCTTAGTAAACACAGAAACAAAGGATAGCATAAAAATCAACTCCATTTGCTAACCTGTTCCTGTATATTCCTAACTAATCTATATTTGTCATTAGGATTTAAGTAAAATCATATTCAGTAAAGTGTCACGTTCTTATTTGCATTCTCCTAGAACCCAGCTAGAAAATAACATTGTCTTTAGAATGATTTGTTAGTACTATGGAAATACTGTATCCTTCTGGAGGGTAGAATGCATTATAGCAGAGAAATTTTAGAGGAATTATCTTAATTTTACACTGAATCTAAAATACAAAGATCTAGAAAATTCCTTCTTAAAGAATAAATTGTACGTTTAGCTACAGATATTCTTTATTAAGGTTATATTTACATTAGATCCTTAAAAATAGTTTTAAAGTCATTTCACTTGTTTCCTGACTATACCTAAATGCTGCATTAGAATCCTTACTCAACTACTACCTTAGACAAGTCATTTAACAGTTGTTTAATTTTAAAATAAAGAAATTAGCTGTTTTTTTTTTCAGGAATTTTGTAAAAGTATTGATGAAAAGATAAATAACAGATGCTTCAAAAAACACAAAAGTACTATTCAAAGACAAGGGAATAGAATTATATAATTTTTTTATTTTATAAATTATAACTATGTTACCTGTAACAGAGGAGTGGTGCTGTGTTACTCTTTGTAGACATTGTTGTCGAACATGTTGATCAACTTCAGTTTCTTCACATTCAGCCCCAGTCTGCTGAGGAGGAGCAGAGGGCAAAGTTGTATTCTGGGGCTGGGGGAGTACATTCCCTACAGGTTTGTACTGAGAATCTCTGTGTTCTTCCAAACAGCCAGCTGGCTTCTTCTCTCTTGCTTTCTTTATCAGGGTGACTCGATCGCGAATGGACTTAGCAACAGCTTTAGAATCACTTTCATGAAAGAATCCAGACTTGACCTATATAAACAAAAGATAAAAAGCAAACTACATATGTAACATCTAAGATTTTAATTTTTTTATTAGGAGAGTTATTCTTGTGCCCCCAAATTCCAAATGCTATTAAATAACACGTTATTTGTCACTATAGTCTTTGTTTTTCTTAATCAGACATATATAAATGCCAGAGTCCTTAATCAGCACAAGAAAAACAATACTACTACCAAGCATTGTTGAAATAATTCTGTCTTTAAGCGAAAACCAACTTGATATTTCAGTACATGCAGTCTTATTATAGGCAATTTATGACTGTCATTAAGTTTTATGAAACATTAAAAAGGTTTCCTTATTCAGCAATATTAAGGGCCACAATGCGTCCACTGCTGGACTCCAGAGACATACAGTTGACTAAGTTGTCAATAAGAGAAGGATAATTTAAAATGAAGATATTAGCGAAGGCTAAAACCAAAAATGAGGAACATATGTGTGCCATGAAGAAGTAGAGAAAGTGCCAGAGAGGACAGTAAATCCTGATGTTGATTAAAACAAACAGAAAAGGAATATGTAGACTATTGAGGGAGATATAGATGAAGTTTAAAATCAACACTTGAAGCAGAAGGAAGTATGCTAACGGTAATGCATTACATCTAACTATGCATGAACAGAAAGGGGAGGGGAAGGGAAAGGAGGGAGGTTGGGAAGAAGGAAGGTGAGGAAAGGAGTGGGGAGGAGAGGCAATGCTTATTGTTTGAGAGGAACAGAGTTGAATGGTAGAAAAAAATGACTTGAGGAGGTGCCACAGCATATCATTCTCAGTCCTGCAATCCTAAGGCATGTCTTTGGGGTCTGCAGACAATGGGAAATTTCATGGTAGTTGAAAGATGATTAAAATGCTAGATGGAGACCATATATTTAATTTCAATCCCTCCCAAAACTCCTGGGGAAAAAAAAACACCCATAAATGGATTTTAAGCTATAATCCCATAAGGATAAGGAGAATAAGAAAAAAATGACAGCAACAACATTTGGACAACCTGGAATAGAGAAAAAAATTGATAAGCAACAACTGACCTAGCAGACCTGAAAAAGATGAACTAGTGAAAACTAGAAACCATTCCTCTTACATACTGAAGAATACTCATAAGGCACAGAAACTGGCAGTTTTGGGTACTTCCAGAACTGGGTAAACTCAGAAGAGATGTCTAAAATAAGAAACACTGGTAAAGGCAAAGGGAGGGCTCCGCCATCAAGGTGAAAGGTGGGCCCTGGAAAGCGTGGGCCTGCTATCAGGGCCATTGGAGGCCCGAGAACCTGCACCCCCTTTCGGAACTGAGAAAAGGCATAGGGAAGGCTCTGCCATCAAGGTGAATAGTGGGTCCCAGGTAAGTGTGGGCCTACCTGCAGGGCTATTGGAAGCCAGCAACCCCTCCCCTCCCAATACCCCTTCTGGAACGGTGCGGGAAGGCCCTGTAAACAAAGGTGGGAAGCCAGTCCCAGGGAAACACCTGCTCGCTCAGGGGCTGTTGGAGGCCAGTGGCCACTATGCATCGCTGCCCCTGCACCTCATCTGGAACAGCAAGTAAAGCCAGGAAGAGAGAGGGAGGGCCCAGCACTCACAGGGAGTAGCTACCACTTGGGAGAGTGCCTTTTGGCTCACACACAGAGTTAGAGTCTGCATGAATCCGTACCACATGCACAGACCATGCCCATCACTGTAGATTAAGACACACATGTAGGGGAAGAGACGAGTAGCATACAGAGACTCAGTGATCTTCAGGGACAGTGTCCCTCAACCCACCCACAGCATCGCTGACCTTGTGAAATTTTGTGTGACAATGCTGGACTCAGTCTGGCCACCACTTCCTAATGTCCGGTTAGGAGGACTCTGAAGAGATGCCTGCCAGTATCAGTGGCCCAGGGGCCTAACGTATAAAACAAAATAAAAAACAAACAACAGAGAGAAAGAATAATAAAAAAAAAAAAAAACAAGCAATCCTTCTGGGAAGGAATCACCACAAAAAGAATATCTGCCCAGAGAAATTAATAAGGACATGGAAGAACTTCTCTGCCTGCCAGATAGAGAATTTCAAATCACCATGATTAGAAAACATAAAGAAGATGAAAAGGAAAAGCATGATGATGTAAGAAATATAATTAATGATCTGAGGATGAAATTGAGTCTTTAAAGAAGGAAATAAAGGAAATGCATGATATTAAGATTAATGGAGGAGCTAAAGAACTCTGGAAAAAGTAATGAAAAGAGAATTGAACTGGAAGTACAAATTAGTACTCTTGAAGGTACAGGAAGCTAAAGAACACCAAATTACTACAATGAAAGGAAAATTACATCAAGATGCATAAAAATAAAGCTTCCATAAGTCCAAGACAAGGAAAAAATAACGAAGATGACAAGGGGGAAGAAACAGATAACCTATAAAGGAAAACCAATCAGGCTGACATCAGACATTTCTGAAGAACACTACAGACAAGAAGGGAATGGAGCGATATATTTAACAAGCTCCAAGTAAACAAATGCCAGCCAAGGATACTGCACCCCACAAAGCACTCCATCCTCTATGAAGGAACAATACGGATCTTCTCAGACAAACAGAATCTCAAGAAATACAATACTACTAAACCCCCACCCCAAAATGTTACAAGAAGCCTTAAAGCCAAAACCAACAGAGGAATGAATAAGAAGAATGAGCAAGGTAAGAAATAGAATCACAAAAAGGCAAACAAAATGGCAAATACAAACACAAATGTATCAATACTAACTCTAAATGTAAATGGACTAAACTCATTAGTAAAAAGCCACAAAATAGTAGGCTGGATTAAAACCAAATCCAACCATCTGATGTATCCAGAAAGCATATTTAACTGCAAAAGATAAACATAGACTGAAAGTAAAAAGTTGGAAAACAATCCTACAAGCAAATAGACCAAAAAAGAAGGCAGGAACAGCTATACTTCTATCAGATAAAAGAGATTTAAAACCAAAAAGGTAAAAAGACACATAGATGGTTACTACATCATGATAAAGGGGACAATTCAGCAGGAAGATATAACACTCATCGACATATACATCCCAAATGAAGGAGCACCAAAATATATCAGACAATTATTGTCATCTCTGAAAACAGACATTAGAGAAAATACATATAAAGGAGGACACTTCAATACTCCCCTCTCACCAAAGGTAGATCAATGAGAGAAAAAATAAACAAGGACACTAGAGCTTGAAATATGGACCTTGATCTACACCTTGATCTACACTTGTATACAAATATGAGTATACATACTTCTCAAGTGCGTATGAATCATTCTCCAGGATTGGTCACATATTGGTACACAAGACAAACATCAACAGATATGCTAAGATCAAAATCATACCAAATATCTTCTCTGATCATAAAGACATCAAACTAGTAATAAACCATGAAAAGAAAGCAAGGAACCCTCCCATTTCAAGGAGATTGACACCCACACTACTGGAAGACCATTGGATCAATGAGGAGATCAAAGAAGAAATTTAAAAATGCCTTGAACAAATGACAATGAGGGCACAACTTTCTAGAATGTATGCAACAGAACAAAAGCAGTAATGAAAAGAAATTATATAGCAATACATGCTCATATCAAGAAACAAGAAAGAAATCCAAGAAACAACCTAATCTATCTCAAAAAACTAGAAAAAGAACAAGAAACAAACACAAAAGCAAGAATAAAAAAGGAAATGATAGAAATCAAAGCAGAAATAAATGAAATAGAAATTAAAAATCAATCCAAAATATCAATGAAACCAAGAGTTGGTTCTTTGAAAAAATAAACAAAATAGACAAACCTCTAGCCAGGCTCACAAAGAAAAAAACACAATTAAATAGGATCATAAATGAAGAGGAGAAATTTCAACAGAATCAGCAGAAATCAAAAAAGCAATCAGAGATTACTGTGAACATTTATATTCAAACAAGTTCAACAATCTAGAAGTGATGGACAAATCTCTAGAACTACATAATCATCCAAAGCTAGATAAAGAAGAAATAGAACACATAAACAGACAAATTACAAGCAGTGAAACTGAAACAGTAATCAACCCCATCCCCCAAAAAAGTCCAGGACCAGAAAGATTCACAAATGAATTCTAACAAACGTTCAAAAAAGAACCAGTGTATAACCTACACAAACTCTTTCTAAAAACTGAAACAAAAGCAATACTACCAAATACATTTTATGAAGCCAACATTACACTAATACCAAAACCAAAAAGACAAAGCAAAAGAAGTAAACTATAGGCCAATCTCTCTAATGAACACTGAGGCAAAAATCCTCAATAAAATTCTATCCAACAGAATCCAAAAATATATCCAAAGGATAATATACAACGACCAAATGGGATTTATTCCAGTGGCACAAGGATGGTTCAGCATCTAACAATCAATTATTGTAATCCAATACATCAACAAAAAGAAAAAGAAAAACCATATGATCATATTAATAAATGCTGAGAAAGTATATGACTAAGTTCAACATCCATTTCTGATGAAGGCCTTCGAAATTATTGGAATCAAAGGAACATACCCTAACATGATAAGTCACATATAGCAAACCCATAACCAATATTATTCTCAATGGTGAAAAGCTGAAACCCTGTCCTTTAAGATCAGCAACAAGACAAGGATGTCCACTTTCACCACTGTTTTTAAACATAATACTGGGAGTTCTAGCCAGAACAATAAAACACAAGAAAGACATACCAGGAATCCAAATAGGTAAAGAAGAAGTAAAACTATCATTATTTGCAAATGATATGATAATATATAGAGAGAACCTTAAAAATGCCACAGAAAAACTAATTAAAATAATAAACCAGTTTAGTAAAGGAGCAGGGTACAAAATCAACACACAAAAATCCGTAGCCATCCTATGTGCAAACAATCAATCTGAAGAAGAAGCAATTAAGAAACCATGCCATTTACAATTGAAACAAAAAAATCAAATACCTGGGAATAAACTTAACCAAGGAGGTGTATGACCCATACAAAGAAAATTATAAAACATTGTTAACAGAAATAGAAGAAGACACAAAGAAATGGAAAGAAATCCCCTGCTCATGGATTGCAAGAATTACCATTACCAAAATGGCCACCCTACTGAAAGCCATTTATAGATTCAATAAAATCCCTATAAAAATCTCAATTACATTTTTCAAAGAAATAGAACAAATATTGATGAAATTCACATGGATCAGAAAAAATCTCAAATAGCCAAAGCTCTCCTGATTAAAATACAAAGGCAAAAGGAGGTATCACACTCACAAACTTCAAACCATACTACAAAACCATAATAATTAAAACAGTATGGTACTGGAACAAAAACAAACACACAGACCAATGGTATCATATAGAATACCCAGAAATAAATCCACACATATGGACAAAGAATTTTTTTTATAAAGGATTAAAGAATATGCAATGTTACTGGACAGTTTGTTCAATAAATGGTGTTGGGAATACTGTATCACCACATGCAAAAGAATGGAACTTGCCTACTACCTCACACCATGTACAAAAACCAACTCAAAATGGATAAATAATTGAACGCAAGATCTGAAACCATAAAATAGATAGAAGAAAATATAGGTAAATCACTACATGACATACATCTGAGTAATATTTGTAAGGACATCCCCCAAAGCAAAGAAAGTGAAGGATGAGATAAACAGCTAGGATTTCATCAAAATATAGAGCTTCTGCACAACAAAAGAGACACTAACCAAAACAAAGACACACCCTACTAACTGATAATGGACTGATCATAAAGATCTACAAAGTGCTGATGCAACTGAACAAAAACAAAGTAAGCAATCCACTCAAATAATGGGCAGAAAGCTAAAAAGACACTTCTCAAAGTAGGAAATGCAAATGGCCAACAGGTACATTAAAAAATGTTCAACATCACGTATAATCAGGGAAATGCAAATCAAAACCACAATGAGATACCACCTTATACCAGTGAGAATGGCACATACTAGCAACAACAAATGTTGGCAAGGATGTGGAGAAAAATCAACTCTCCTACACTGCTGGTGGGAATGCAAACTGGTCCAACCTCTATGGAAAGCTCTGTGGAGGTTCTATTACTAAACTACTACTAAAAATGGGCTACCATACAACTCAGGAATTCCACTCTTAGGAATCTACCCAAAGGACAAAAAAACATTAATTCAAAAGGATACCTGCACCCCAATGTTTATTGCAGCACTATTTACAATAGTTAAGATATGGAAACAACACAAATGCCCAAAAATAGATGATTGGATCAAGAAGATGTGGCCTATAACACAATGGAATACTATTCAGCATTCAAAGAAGATAAACACATGCAATTTGCAGCGACATGGATGGCATTAGAGGGGATCATACTCAGCAAAATAAGCCAGAAAGAAAGAGAAAAATATCGAATGGTTTCACTTATAACAGGACTATAAGGAAACCAAATAGGAGAGAGACAATCAGTGGGGAGGGGAGGCGGAGGGCGGGAAGGAAAAGCGCACAAAATGGAATAGAAAAGAACACAAGGGACCATGGAGATGGATCACGGGTGAATTGGTGGTGGGCTACCCAAGGGGACTACAAAAATGTAAAAGACATAAATAACAATAAAAATATATATTAAAAAAACTATTCAGCAATAAAAAATGATAAACTCATGTAGTTCGCAGCAACATGGATAAAGCTGGAAGGGATTATGCTCAGCGAAATAAGCCAGAAGGAAAAAGAAAATTATCAGATGGTTTCACTTATAGAAGTAAAAGGGGCAGGGACAGGGGAGAGAAAGAAGAGCACAAGGGAATATGGTGATGGTACATGGGTAAAATGGTGGTGGGAATTTTGGGGAGACTATACCTGAGAGGGGTAAGCACACATTGTCCAAAAATAAAGAATGATGTAAAGGAAAAAAAAAGGAGTAATAGAAGAAAAAATAATAAAAGAATAATGGAAGATTAAAAAAAATAAGAAAGACTAAGTGGAAGGGCCTCCCTGTTGGCCGGGTGGCTAAGTATCAGGCTATCCTCTTGAGGCCCACCATGATGGCCTGAGTTCGATCCCCCGCCAGGTAGCTAACCCACATATGGCATAGCAGACCTCTCCTGTCTCACTCGCGGCTCCCCTTAGCAATGTATTTCAGTTAATCCACCTGTTCTGCTCCCCACTCTGTCCTGGTGAAACCTCTCATCCTATACCCCATTTCTTCTATGAAAATAAAATTTTTAACAAGTAAAGAAGAAAGACAGACTAAATGGAAGGATTTTCAGAAGCAGTTATTTAGGCCCGTGTATCCTATCCTCCATTCCACACTCTGAGGTGATTACTTCTCCCCTACCTGAGATGTCTGGAGTTTTGTTTTCTGGAGAGTGTAAAAGAGAGGCTATCTAGATAATGGAATCCTGGGCATTGGTTAGGATATGGCTAACCACATGGAAAACAAAAGGATTAAGTGAACATATGCATGCTGAATGCCATATGCAGGAACCCATACTCATCTTTCCCCATTGGTTACCAAAATTCCAATAAACAGACCCTTACCTTCCAGGAAGGACATTCAAAAAAGCTTCTCTGGGGAATCTGACCAGTCCAAAGAGAAAGACAAACAAATACTGATGTCAGAGATACCCCAATTAATGGTCCACCTATATACCCTACAGTAGAGCCAAAGATAACAAGTCCTACACAAGCAATTATACCATTCAATCAGCTTATAAGTTTCTGAGGTAGGCAAAATTACAGTTCCTTAAAGATGTCATATCCTAAACCTTAAATTTAACAAATGTGAGAGCCCACGCCCATTGCTGTACTATGTGCGTTTGATTTTAAGATAGGAAGATTATCTCGGCAAGTATTTTACCAGCTGGTGACACTAGAAGGATGACACACTTGTTGAATTTGAAGATGGAGTATGAGCACAAGAAAGGACTGCATGCATCTTACAACTACATGGAATTGAATTCTGCCAACAACCTGGATGAGCCTGAAAGCAGATTCTGCCCCAGAGCCTCCAGAGGAATCTAGGTCATAGAGTTCTTGATTTCAGTTTCTGAGATACTAAGCAGAGAAGTTAGCAAAGCCCGCCAGGACTTCAGACCTACAGAATTATGAGACAATATATGGGTCTTTTGTAAACCACTAAATTTGTGTTAATTTGTAACATAGCAAAAGAAACTAACATGGTCTCTCACTATTAATCATGAGCAACTAGCCAAGAATTATCAAAAATGTAAGAAAACCCTCTTCACAATAAGATGGAACACAAAACCAACAAAGAACAAACAGCAAAAATATTGCATCCACAAAATAAAGAACAAGATGTTTACTCCAGAATAAGGAAGATAAGAAATGAAAATGATTGCTGGGTCGTATGGAAGCTCCATGTTTACCAGTCTGAGGAATCGCCATACAGCCTTCCATAGTGGTTGGACCAGTTCACATTCCCACCAGCAGTGTAGAAGGGTTCCTTTTTCTCCACATCCTTTCCAGCATTTGTTATTGCCTGCATTTTTAATGTGTGCCATCCTCACAGGTGTGAGGTGGTATCTCATAGTTGTTTTGATTTGCATTTCCTTGATTATAAGTGAT
>PVIJ01015526.1:0-36149 GCA_004024925.1 Scalopus aquaticus
CACCATCACCATCACCACCACCATCACCATCATAACCATCACCATCATCACCATCATAATCATCCACCATCATCACCATCACCACCCACCACCACCAAAACCATCATAACCACCATCACCATCCACCACCATCATCTACCATCATCTACCATCATCACCCACGATCATCACCGTCACTGACACCCCACGATCAGCATCGTTGCCTCTTATCCCCACAAAGCCTGATAGAGCTCAGGTCCTTAGTAAGAGGCACAAGAGCGAGAAACAGATGAAGCACAGTCTGCATGCCGCTGCCCTCCGCGCGGGCTGGGCTGAGCTGGGTACCTCTCCCAAGGTTGAGGGGAAGGAGGTCTCCTGCAAGTGGAACTGGGGCACGCACTGCAGGGTGACGGTGAGGATGACGCCCAGGCAGCCCAGGTGCACCCGCGCAGCCTGGAACAGCTCCGCGTTGTTGGACTCAGAGCATTCCAGAAGGGCCCCGTCGGCCGTCAGCAGGGTCAGCGCCACCACCTGGCGTTGGAGGAGAGCCACGCTTCAGCCCCTGAAACTGGGGTGAAGCCCTCCCCCCGCGTGTCCGTGGGAGGGCAGGGTCACCTATTCCCGGATCAGGCCCCGGGGAGCTTCTCCAGCTGGGTCATAGCTGGAGAAGTTCTCAGTCTTCGGGGGGCAGAGGGACAAAGGGGGCAAAGGAAAGCATCAGCCCTGAGCGGTCGGGGGGCATCCAGCACGCGAGGCCCTGCGCCCTGCTAATTAGCGGTGCCACAGTCAGAGTAAAACTTGACTCTGCCCGGAGGGGTCTGGGATGAGCCTTGAGGCTTTGGGGGGGCGGCCAGTCCTAGTGGAGGCGAAGGCTGGGGGGGTGCGCGTGCGCACTGGGACCTGCCTGCATCCCCACGTGCGGCTCGGCCGGGGCCGGCAGCCTCTCTGCCTGCTCCTTCTGGACCGCCTCAGCCGAGCTAAGTCCATTCTCATCTGGGGGGCCTGCTCTCTAGGAGGTAGATCCTCCCTCTTGGCCACACTAACCAGAAACCTCTGGGTTCTGCGCGGAGAGGAAGCTCAGCTGGAAACACAACTCATCCGGGTCTTTCCCCTTGGCCCCCATTTCCAGAGGGAGCCTCTTTCATCGCCTGTTTAAGTACATCGCCACGTCGCCACACTGCGCTCCCACTAATTTGGATGGAAATTGCTTTTGACACGTGTAGTTGGCGGCTGGACGCTCAGGGTGAGAAAATAGATAAAGCTGAGCTAATTCTGATTAACAGGGACCAAGACCCGAGAGCAGAAATTGGCAGAAATGGGGCACAATGGCCATCTGGGGGAGTGAGGGCGTCAGGACGATTTTTATAGAAAGCCAGACTTTGTCCGGGATCCAGAGCAGTGAAAGGCTGGCTGAGAATCTCGGCAGGGTCCCGGGGAGGAAGAAGGTGGGCACTGAGTTTACCAGGTGTGTGACCTCAGCCTCGTCAATTAGCCTCTGTTCCCTGGGCTGTGAGATGAGGGCAATAACCATCTCCGAGAGAGTAGCCGAAGCACCCCAAGGCCAGGGAGCAGAGTGGACACCAATGTTGCCAATTCCTCCCCCGCCCCGGCGTCCTGATGGACACTGAGCGTGCGCCCCAAAAAGGACCTTGTCTTATGCACAAAACCCATCACAAGCACTTATGGAGTGCCAACTGTGTACATTCTCCGAAGCAGCTGATCTAAGAGCCCGAGATCACACCTGTTTTCCAGGGGAGCAAAAGCAGGTGGCCAGAGTGAGTCGCACAGACAAGGGTGGTGGAGGCAGGAGGCAAAACCAAACCCAGCCAGCGCTGCTGCTCCGGCCAGACATCAGCGCCCAGGGCTGGTGTGGGCCCACAGGGGACAGCATGTTGCTGGGGTGGGGGTGAAACCAGCCCCTTCAGGCCCCAGTGCACAGCCTGGGCCACGGAAGCCGCCCTCAGGGTGCAGGGAGAGGCATCATCCTGCAGGGGGCGGCTCCTGCACAGGTGTCCAGGACTGTCCTTGGGTCAGCCATGCAGTTACATCCGCTACCCTACTGCACCTGGGCTGGGGTGTAGTCCCCTATTTTACAGATGAGAGCAGGGGTGTCCTGAGAAGTTAAGTAGCCCACCCACCTGCACATACCCAAGGAGGGTTGGAGGTAGGTTTTGAAATTAGGTTTGCCCATAATTCTCCATGAAGTTGAACGCTTTCCAGTGAAGGTCAGGTGTGAACCCTGGCTCTGCTCTGCTGGGGTTGGCCTCCAGTAGCCCCAGTTCCTGTCCTGGACTCCCCCCGACTCACTGACTGCAAAGGCCTTTGCCTGCCTGGCTCCGGCTCAGACCTCTTAATGGAGATGCACCCCTACCCTGCTTGCCCTTTTCCATAGGGCTGCCAGGAGGCTCCTCAGAGGCAGAGGAAGCATCAACGTGTAAAAGGGCTGGCTCCTTCATCACTGTGTCTGTTGGGAACAGATGATATTTAGAGGAGGGGACGACATTCCTCTGCCAGGGGGAGACTTGGGGTGGGTTAGAGCGACTTCTTGGGGGAGGGAAAGCACCAGGTTCCCCAGAGCCGTGGTGAGAAGAGGTCCTGCAAAGCAGGTGGACTCACCTGGGTGGCCATGATGCCGTGCTTGATTCCCGTGTTGTGTGTTGCAGACCCCAGTACGCCGGCTGCAGTCACGTCGGACACGGCCCCCATGCTGGGCCCGGCAGGCGGGAGCAAGAGGGCGCAGTTAGACTTGGCTGGCCCAGGGCTGCGCTGTGACCCCTCCCTGGCAGGGTTCTCGTCCCAAACTGACCATGGCTTGTGTGACCTGCCTGCCCCTCCCCTCGGAGAGCCTCAGTTTCCCCTCAGAGACCTCTCTGCCGGGGGTCAGGGGCACAGCTTGGCTCCGAGTGGAGGTCTGCCAACCTCAGACACGCCTTCCCTGTCATCTTCCCACAGTCCCTCCTCCGCCGACAAAGGCCGGAGCCCCTGCGGAGCTGGGGAACCCCGAGTTCCCAGGGAGCAGTTCTGTCCAAAGGGCACACACAGGTGTCCCAGGAAGGCAGAAGCCCCGAGTGGTGGGCAGGGGCAGGAACCGTGCGGCCCTTGCCCCAGCAATCTCGGGGGACGGCAGGTGCCGCCACAGCTAGGTGTTCCGGAGCCCTGGGGCTCGGCCGGCGCGCTCCTGGCCTCTGAGATGCTCTCTGTCTTCTGTTTGGGGTCCTGTTTGTTGCCGGTTTTGAGAAAGACTTCAGCCCTGTTTTCCCCAGCCCTGCACAAGGCTGTGATGTAAAGCTCAGCGCGTCTCTGGCCTGCGTCACGTCTCACGCAACAACCCCTGAACCAGTGGGGGAGCACAGAGAGGGGGGCACTCCTGTCCAATACTTGAGCCAAGGCCAGAGGGGTGCGGGGTGGCCGGCAAGGAGAGGGGGAGGGGCTCTTACTTGGGCAGGGCCAGGCCGTGCTTGTCCAGCTGCGGGTGCAGCTCTGTGAGAAGGATGCCAGCTTCCACCGTCACCTGCTGCTTCTCCGTGTCCACCTGCAAGACGCCAGCACAGGCCACTGCCCAACCCTGCAGGCGGCTGCCCACGAGGGAGCGTGTCTGTTCCAGCCTGTGGTCGGTCGGCCTCACCTCCGTGACAGGCGGCCCAAGGGGGACAGGGGAGAGCCCCGGGCAGCTGGAGATTTGGGGATACGCTGGAATGCGGTGCTTCTTTTCACAAGGGAAGGGAATAAGGAGCAGGGAAGAGGAGAGATTGGCCAAGCTCCCTGGCAGAACTGGGACAAAGATTCGGGTCTAATGGCGTCTAGGAGGAGGATCCCCAAACCTGAGGCCTGGAAGGGGAGAGACCACATCTCCCTGGGGGCGCTGTGGGGTGGGAGAGCCCCAGGTGGGGGCGGGTAGGAGCAGCCCCGTGGCCCAGGGGGAAGACCGAAGTCCAGGGACTTGAAGTCGCTCCCCAAGGTCACACAAACACGGGCGGCACAGAGACCAGCAGCCACATCTGCGTGGCCGCAAGGTGCCAGCTCACCCCGCTGCCCCGGGCGCAGCTCGGGGAAATCAATCGCTGCAGCTCAACCCTCACTAATTAGCAATCAGAGTTAATTACTGCTGGGACTGATGTCTTGCCCGGAATGTTTTCTACAAGGTGGAGATCAGCAGCCTGAGGAGTAAGGAAACGGCAGAGAGGAGCCCAGAACCTCTGCAGTGGGGCTAGGTGGGTGGGGGTTACAGGCAACAATTACAGCTCAGAGCTGCCGGCCTCAGCAGGTGAAGACAGGAGCCCTAACCTACAGCACAAATGTCTGGTACCCAACCTGCAGACAGGCACTGGGGGCACTGAATTGATGGACAGTGTGCCAACATGGGGCTGGTGTCCGACTCCTGAGTCTATGTCCAGCTCTGCTGCTGGATTGCTATGCTGTGTGACGCTAGGCAAGTTACTCACCCTCTCTGATCCCTACCTTCCCTATTTGTAAAAGTGGTTAAGTGCACGTTCTTCTGGTTTGTCATTGTGAATTCACCTTTGGAGACCTGACTTGCAGTTTTTGCCCTAAGGGCTCTGGAGAGGCAATGGCCTGGCAGGGAGAGAAAGAGGCTCTGCGTGGGGGAGTCAGGGAGAGCGTGGGATCCTCTCCTTGGCCACCAGGGGGCGTGCAGGCCACGCGAAGGTCTGGGCAGGGAGGGTCAGGGAATCTGGGTGTCCCGCCAAGACCTGAGTGGGCAAGGGGGGCAGAGGGCGTGATGACTGAAGGGAGATGCAGGCTTGGGAGGCAGCAGGGAGGGGAGCCGAGCCCCCGAGTACCTGGAGGACCCGGTTCATCTTGCCCATGTGGATCATGAAGCCGTCGGTGCAGGCGATGTCGGAGGGCGAGTGGCCCCCGCCCACCACCTTGACCCGCTTGTTCTGCTGCCTGGCCAGCGCCAGCACCTGCCGGAGCAAGGACTTCGAGGAGCCAGGTGGCTGAGGGTGGCACGCCGTGGAGAGGGGGCTCAGGAGGCGGGGGATGCGGGCCGGAGCACACAGGGCCTTGGGAGTCTGAGTTAGGGCTCATCCCACAAATAACAGGGCGCCTCTGCGGGCTCGACCCGGGAAGTAGCCCAGCCCGAGTGACGGTGTAACAGAATTACTTCTGTGCCCGTGGACGTGTCCGGGGAGGTGAGAACAAAGGCAAGGAGGTGAGGGCTGAGGCCGCCCTGGGCGGGGCAGGTGAGGCGGGGAAGGGAGGGGAGGAAGCCCGAGGGGCGGGGTGGGCACCGACCTCTCGGACCTCCTGCGTGGACGTGGGCTGGTAGTACATCTCTGGGCAGCAGCCGTAGGTCCTCGCCCAGTTTTGGAACGTGACCCCTTTGGACCCGTGGACCTGAGCAGGAAGCAGCCAGGTCACGGCCGATAAGGGCTGCCCCGGCCCTCCCACTGCCTGCTGGCGTGGGGGTGAGAGGCAGAGGGCAGTCTGCGCCATCACCCCCCAACATTGCACGGGCTAGGGCAGCTCTGAGGCAGCAGCACCGTCCCCTCTGAGTCCTCGGTCGCTCACGCCCCGATGGGCAGGCGTGCAAGACATTCTGTCTGTGCCGAGGAGGGCCCAGATGGGGACAGGGTGGCCCTTGAGAAAGCAGGGGTCGGGGCTCCTGCCCCACGCGCGGGGCGCCTCTCTATGGGACCCAGCCCCGGAAGACAGCGGGGAAGGGCCGCCTGAGCTGGCCTGAGCGGCCCCCAGATACTTGGACTTCGTCTTCCCACCAGGCTTCTGTGGAGACCCCGCAACAGCCTTCCGGACCTCAGCCCAGCAGGGAGCCCAGGGCTAAGTCTCCCACTTGTTGGACACCTGCTGCGTGTTCCCACAGGGCTGGGGTCCGCTAGAGAGCGTATGTAGACCTTAAAATACTGCCGAGAGATAGGTGCTCTCACTCCCGTCTTCAGGAGCAGACATGGAGGCTCAGAGAGGTGCAGCGGCTTCCCGAGCTCACACAGCAACCAAGTGGACACACCAACGAAGTCCAAGCCAGGTCTCCACCCCCATACCTTCTCCAGTCCCCCCAGTCTGATTCCAGAGGTTCCCCTGGGCCCCAGACTTGACCTAATTTTGCCCTCTGCCCCCCACCCCCAGCTCACGGCCCGGCCGGGCTCAGGCCAGCTGGCTGACCCTGCCCAGCCTACCACCATGGCTCCAGCTGTGGCTCAGCGGCTTGATGGCGTCTGGCCTCCTCCGGGAAGAGCGGGCTGGGCAGAGGGGTGCAGAGGCGTGGCCGAGGGGTGCAAGTGAGCAGCTCTGGGACCTGGGTGCCCGGGGCTGGTCAGGGCTGGTCAGGGCTGCCGCACACCTAGGGGCTCTGGGGCCAGCAAGGTGGATAAAAGAGGCCCTGGAGGCTCCACCCAGACAAACAGCAGCTGGACCTGCCCCCTGGCCGGGCTCCTCTGGGCTCCCAGGCCGGAGGACAGAGTTTAAGGGGTGGCGGCTCTGCCCCCGCAGTCTGCCTACGCTCTGGCCCCAGCGCTGTGGGTTCTGGGGCCAAACCCTTTCACCCTCCAGCTCAAAACTGGTCCTAAAGCTGTAAGCCAAGTGAGGCTGTGAAGTGGGGGGCCTGCAGAGGGGCTCTAAATGTAGGGGCTCCCTGCCTGGAGGAGGGTGCAGGTGGCCTGCCCCAGTGTGGCTGAGGTCTGTGACCCCATGTTAGTGTCCTGGGGGAGAAGGGGGTGAACACTCCCAGCTAAGGCTCCTTTGCCCTCTGGATCCCTAAAGATGGGAAATAACCGACAACCGAGGGTTAGTGAGGGGAGGCCCATCAGAACAGCGGGGCCCCCACCTGGCCGGCCTTGGCTGCTGCGTCTCCAGAAGGGGAACAATCAGACGGGGAGGGAACCAGGGCAGAACCCAAACTGCACTGAGCCTTCGTCTCCAGCTGCGTGGAGAGCAGAGCCTGCCCGCGTCTGTGTAAGGCTTCTCTCCCCGCTGGACGCTCGGGCTGTTTCCTGCGTCCAGGGAGACGGACGATGAGGCGAAACCCACCCCCCTTGGAAGCCTTAACTTCTTGCCATTCCCAACCACGGCCTGGGCCTGGCTTTGTCCTCAAGGGCAGAAGGAGGTCTGAGGTCGCTTCCCTTCCAGGCTTGGCCTGGGGACCTCAGCAGCCGGGTGCACTTTGTCCCAGTTGGAGCTCGCCCTCTCGCTGCCAGCTGGCCCATCAGGCTCTCGGAGGCCAGCTCGGTCTGCACAGCCTGTGCCTGGGGCACCATTGCAACTGGGAGCCTACTGTACTCCTGGGAACCTCCCTGCCCCGCCCCTGCCCAGCAGGAGAGCGAAGCCTCTGCAGACTCAGTCTGGGGGAGACAGATCTAACCAGAGGGCCGCCAGCCCTCTCCGCACGCAGTGCCCCGAAGCTCTGGAAGGGGTCTCAGGAGCTGTGGTCTGCAGCCGGGGGGAGCCCAGTGCAGAGCAGCCCCTGCAGGGGAGGGGTGAGGCGTGAGGTGCCACTTGATGTCGCCCCAAATAAATGACTTGGTGCCCACGCGCCTCAAGCCTTGTCCCCACAGCTTCGAGCAGAACACACCCTGCTCCCCCACGAACGCCGCTTGCAACTCCAGCTAGATCCGGGGTTTGCCTGTCAGTGACCCGTGAGCCAGGACCTCTGGAAGCCTGGTGTGGGGGTGTGGTGAGCCTGGCTGTGCGGTGGGGGAGGCCCGGGGGCTTCCCCCAGTGGAGTTTTCCCAGGGAGCCGAGCCCCAGCCCAGGTTTTCTTCCTACAACCCGCACCGCCTGCCTGCACGCTGGCTTCCTCCCGCCACCTCCAGCCAGCCCATCAATTGTACAAATTGCCTTTATTGGAAAAAAAAAAAACAAAAAAAATGTAAAAATCAGCAAAAAACAGTGGGTCTCAGTTAACCGCAATCTGCACCGCCCCCGCCTGCTGCGGAGGCCGATGGTTTATTGCTCTTTTCTTCTGTCTGAGGACTCGGCTTGCTCAGTAATTGCTGAGTGCGACCTTTTCAGGCATTTGTTGGCAAGAGAGATTAACACCGAGCTGCCACGGAGCTGGTCTGAGATGGCTCCTCCCCACCCCGGCCGTTAATCAGGGAGAGAGGGCTGCTTCTCTGGCGTCTGCACCCTCACAAAGGTCACACGTTCCTTTGGGTCGGCCGGGTGCTCACTGAGGCATGTGGAAGCGTGTGTAAGGGTGTCCGATCCGCAGGTACTATCTCCTCGGCCCTGTCAGCCCGCTCATTCTCTTAGAAATACGGCGTGGGGCACGGAGTTTGTTCAGCAGCGGGGGCACGGGGGTTCGCTGTCCCAGAGAGCTCTCGGGCTCTCGGAATCCGGGGGATCGATGGAGACGAGGCCCCGGGCCATTCCCTCCATCTACTGGTCGGCGACAGATGCCACCAGGATGGCCTTCTCTGGAGTCTGCACTTTGAGCACAGACGCAGAGAATTGCCCGGCTCCCCCATTCTGACGGCACCCCAGCACACTGCACCCCGATGCCGTCTGTGCCTGGCTCCTGTCTTGGGACTGATGTGCCGGGAAACGGCTGAGCTGCACAGAAAACGGACGTCGGGGCCTCCTGCAGTGGGAGCTGCTTTTTAACTGATTAAAAAGTGCGCTCCAAACCATGAAAGGGGGAAAAGACTTGCAAATCCTTTATCTTATAAGGGAGGAGATAAAGAGTTCTCGCCACTCAACAACCAGAGAGCAAACGACCTGCTCAAGACAGGCCAAGATGGTGAAAGAAACGAAACCACGAGCAAAACAAGACGGCCCCTACGCAGGGCACAGACCCCTTGCATCACGCCCACAGGGCTGCCATCCAGAACACATGAAGAACCCCAACAACGGAAGAGCAAAAAAGCAAGCTGGTTAAAAAATGGGCAGATCTGCGGCCGCCCTGGTGGCGCAGGGGTTAAGTCTCAGCACTATGAAGCTATCACAACCACTGCGGCCTGAGTTCAATCCCCTGCCAGGGAGCTTCCCACAGGGCGCAGCAGACCTCTCCTGTCTCCCCGCTGCTCCCCTCAGCAGTGTACTCAGTAGATCTGCCTGTTCCGCTCCCCACTCTGTCTCTGGTGAATCCTCTCACCCCCGCACCTCTGGCCTACACCCAGCTCTTGTCTGCATAAACAAATCTTTAAATTAAAAAAAGGGCAGATCTGCATAGACGTTTCACCAGGAAGACGCAGACGGCCACAAGCCCGTGAAAAGATGCGTGTGGCCGCTCAGTGTGGAGTAAGAGGAGCTCAGACTCACGAGGAGGCGCCACCTGGCACCTGTGCGAAGGGCTTGCACCGCAAGGACCAGAAACAGCGGTGAGCTGTGGAGAAAAGGGAGCGCTGGTGCGCTGAGGGTGGGGATGTAAACTGAGGCTCCTCAAGAAACTAAAACCAGATCTACAGTATGGTCCAGCTATTCCAGCTGTGGGTCTCTGCCCCAAGGACAGGAAAACACGAGTTCCTATGCACCTCATGTTCACTGCGGCACTACTCACACTGCCAAGACACGCGGGCAGCCCAAGTGTCCACGATGAATGATTGGACAAAGACAACGAGATGAGGCGGACGGACACGATGGAATGCTACTCAGCCCCCCCAAAGAGGAACTCTTGCCATTTGCGCCAGCGTGGATGGCCCATGAGAGTGTTAGCCTGTAAAACAACCGCATTCCTCTAAAAGCACAGGCCACAGTTGTTCAGCTTTATTGAACACAGGCGTTCTGGTCTCTGCTGATGCTTCAACAATAAATGCTCAATTTTCTACAGAATTAAACATTGATTAGTCACAGAGAAGTCATCCCCCAGCTATTCGGTTCTGCCCACCCCTCCAAATCACCAGCACTTCTGAATCAGACATTGACACCCAGAGAATGAATCACATGATTTTTCTCGATCTGGAAGTTACGGATCTAAGATTATGTCAATTCAGGTTATTCCATTAAAAGAATACTACTTTCTTTGCAACCCCCTTCAGCACAACGCTGCAGGTTAGGAGAGAGGTGGCAGGCCCCTCTGGAGACCAAGGGCAGCGCGTCAGCAGACGAAGTGTTGGGGTGCCGGCTGGGGTGGGGACAAGCCCTGCTCTAAAGCTTCGAGGCCACCGGTGGGTCCCTGGCTTCGGTGTCCAGCCACTCGGTGAGGATCTGATTCACCTCGGCGGGCCTGGGAGGAAACAAAAGGCAGATGGCACCTGCCCGGCCCACCTGCCCTAAGGCAGGAAAGACTTTCTTGAGGTGCACCGGGTGCCCCCACCCAAACCTCTCCACCTGCTGACCTCTCCATCTGCGTCCAGTGTCCACAGTCCTTAATGTGCCCCCTTTTCAGGTGGGGGATCTGGAAGAGAACCTCAACCGGGTGAGTGAGTGGCAGGAGACAAGTGAGCCTGGTTTTGGGTTCGCGCCGTGAGGGGGGCACCTGCCTCACCGCCTCCAAATCCTGCTCTATTTGGGGTTGGAGGGGCCCTTTCTCGAGCTCTCCCAAGTGCTAGGTGTCCGCAGACACTGCCGCGCTGTGGGACGGGGGAGCCCCGCGAGTCAAGCACTCGCCCCAAGACACGGGTGCTGCGGCTGGACGCTGAGTTCAGGGCGAGCTCACGCCGGAGCCTGGAGGTCACGTGAGTCAGAGCAACGAGCACCGGAGCAGAGGGGGCGTCTGTGCCACGGCTCGGGATATGGGGGTCCCCCAGGACACAGGCCTGCGTGGTGATGCCGAAAAAACACAGCCTTCTCCTGGAGCTGGGGCAGCCCCTTCCGAGCACAGTGCACCCCAGTGAGACCAGTTAGGGACCCCGAATCCTACAGCAGCCATCAGGGTAAACACCAAAGGCTCCGCTTTCCTCCCGCGGCTCCGGAGCCCACAGGGGCCCTCTGGCAGCACCGCGCTAAACGCAGTCTGCACCGTGCCTGCTGACACAGTCCGCTGGGCTAAGAGACCACCCCAGCCGGGAGCAGGGGCCAGCCCCGCCACCCTCCACGAGTTCAGTAGAGGGAGCCCCTCGCCTGGGTCCACACCTGCCACACCCCGCCAGGTCCCGGTGCCCCCAGAGCACAGCTCAGCCTGGCCCCGCAGACTCGGCCGAACCCCCACTACTCACGCTCCCCCGCCCCCCAGGCATGCCCGGCGCACCCCGCGCCCCTTCCTGGCATGTGGGTTGAGGGCTGGAGGTGAGCCCCCGGCCCCGGGCTGTGTCCTGTTCACCCCCGTCTCCAGCTGCCCCGTCACTGGAGCATGGACAGGCGAGGGAGGGAGCGCGAGCGAGGCCATGGCAGCCGGGGAAGGAGCTTCGTCTGCTCCCTGGAGGGGGGCACGACGCTTCCTGGGAGCCCCGAGAGCAGCGCTTCAGCTGAATCTCCTGCCCGGTGTCCTCGAGGCCGTCTCTCTCCGGGGACACCCGAGCCCCTCCCGAGAGGCCCCGGCCGCCCCTTACCCAGTCCTCCATGTGCTTGGACATCTGCGGCGCGAGCACCGGGTCCTTCTCCGCGGTGACCATCAGGGCTGGGATCAGGATCTGGGGGGCGGGCTCGGAGTAGGAGCGGGAGCGGGGGCGCCCCCTCCTGAAGCTGCACCACCGGGCTCCCCCCACTGCCCCCCAGCGCCACCGCGGGCTGGCTGTGTCCCGCCCGCTCTGCAGGAGGGCATGGCTGCCAGGGAGCACCCAGCAGCTCTGCGGAGCAGATGCAGACCAGGCTCCTGGCACGGAGCCCCGGTCACCCTCAGTTCTGTGGGGTAAGAGCAGCCCGGGCATCGCTGGTTCTAGTAAGGGGGCTGGGGGAGCTTCTGGGGGAGCAGCGGGAAAGGCCAAGCCAAGACCGAAGCTTAGGATGGTTGGTCGGTGCCCCCAGGATGAGGAGAGGGGCTGGTGGGCACACAGTGCTCAGCCCCTCCCAGAGGAAGGAGGGGCCTGTGCCGGGGACCCCAGACCTCGCAGGAACCTCGCCCTGTCTCTTCACGCCGGGTGGGGGCACCGCCGCCGCCAGCACTCACCTTCCGGCCCGCGGCTTTGCAGCCCCAGCGCCAGTTCCTGTCTATGTTTCGATACCAGTTTAGGGGGCCTCTGGGGGGGCAGACCGGGGAATAGAGGAGGAGAGTTTTGAGCAGATGATGAAGCTCCAGAACCAGCTCTGCACACAGGCAGCCTCCCCAGGGGGGCGCAGGCTTTTGCAGGGGGCGCAGACGGAGCCGAGGGTCCAGGCTGGGGGGGCCCTCGCGTTTGCCAGGGTCTAGTGAGCGAGGTCTAGCGCAGAGGTTTGGGGCTCGGTGGAGAGGGTGACAGCCCAAGTGGGCTTCAGGAACACAGGAGAGCCGGCCCCACGGGGCTGCGGCCGTGGGGTGGGGAGCAGGGCTTAGTGCCCCTGCTGCTCAGAGGGCACTCCCCACCTGGGAGCCTGGGAGGACACAGGGTGTGGGCAGAGGTGGCCTCAGGCAGAGGGGCGGGGCCCTCCCATCAGGCGAGGGGGCCCGGGCCGTGCGAACCCCAGATCCCCAGACAGGCTGGGGTGGGTGCCGGGGCCCATTCTCTTTACCTGAAGCCAGACCTCTGGAACTGCTGCGTGTACACCTGGATGTCCCCCTCCGTGGTGATCCTGCTGAGGCTGGGCGCCTCTGGGGACTTCACGAACAGGCCTCCTGCAGAGCGCCCCTCGTTATTCTCGGGGCCCAGCCGGACTGAGCTGACCCCCTTCCCAGGTCAGACCCTCATGACCTCCTGTGCCCTCCCTCCTAGGAGCGGCTCTTACCCAACTCTCGGACTTTGTGCACAGTGAGAAAACCCTGGAGGGAGAAAACCAGAAGCGAAGTGGGTGACGGGAAGGGGCTGTCATCTGACACCCCGACACGAGAGGGCTTGTGACGGCGTCTGACTAGACTAACAGGCGGACCTCAGAGTTCTCCCTCCCTCTCTCTCTCTCTCACTAAGTTAAGCAAGATTCTCCAGGAACATCAAAAACCAAACTTGCAGAGAACGTGAGCGGCCAGCAGAGCGGCCGAGATGATCAGCCCATGTGACAGTGAGGATGGGCTCCCCACTAGCCCAGGCCCACGGATTCAGGGGCCCAATACCCCCGACTGTCAGAGGGAAGAAGGTAAGCTGCCCCCAGACCCCACCACACCCAGCCCCCCATCAAGCAGAGACGCCCACCTCCTGCAGCTCTCCCCACCCCAGCCCCCACCCCGGCCACTCACCTCGTCGCTTGCTCTGAAGAAGCTCTTGAAAGTCCGACTCAGGTTCTCTTCCAGCTCTGCCTCCGCCACCCCCTAAAACCGTCCGGGCCAGACGAAGGACTCAGGAATCTCGGAGCAGCCCCTTCCCCACCCGATGGGGAGCCGGCAGCCCTGCTCGGACCTGCCAGCCCGGATTCCCAGGTGGAAACCCCGGAGGGAAACCTCAAATAAAATGCAAGACAGAGGTGTCCCGGGGCGGGTGCAGGGCCGAGGCTCTCTAAAGTTCCCCGTGAGAATATATTACCTGCAGCTGTCCCTTGGAGGGAGTGGGGGGAGGGCTGGCGCAGAAATAGGTTGGGGGACCCAGCGGGGCTGAGCAGAGCGGGGCCCCAGCACTGAGGCCACGAGGAAGCATCTCACATCTCATTTTGCTGCGGTCACTTCGAAACCAGCTCTCTGGACCTGGGCCTAGAGGACCCCAGGCTGCCAGACCGTCTTCCTGAGCCAGGTCAGCACAGCCCACAGAGCTGGGGGGTGGGGGGGGAGGGCTCAGTCCCCTCCCCCTGCAGAGCCTGCGCCCACACTTCATGTCCTGCCCGCTCAGCACCCTGCACCCAGACCTGGGGTCGGACCTGGGGCCGAGCCCCAACGGCCAGCAAGCTCTTCGGGGAGGCCCTGGGCGATTTTCTGACGGGAGCCATGTCTGCCTGCGCGTTACGGCCATTCTCTCTGTGCGCTCCGCCAGGGGAATCAGGTGGCCTCCTGCTACGTGACTGACCCGAGGCCAGGGGCGTGTGATGGACGCAGGCCCTGGGCAGCCCTACGGGCGCCTGGCTCCTGACTCTTCTTTATGGAGGCAGCCCCCACCCCAGAAACAGCTGCTGCTGGGTGAGCACGGGATGTGTCTGGGTGGGGGGAGGTCTCCAAAGGTCCCGAGGTCTGGCCCAGGCCTCGGCCCTCAAATGGTCCTTAGCAGAGTAGGTGGACGCCAAAGGGCCAATGATGATGCAAAACCAGAGAGCTCGGGGTGAACGCACGCACTTCGCCGCCGCCTCAAAGTACAGCAGGTCAGCGGAGACCGAGATCAAAGAGGAGGCCGGGAAGGGCAGGCGGGAGGAAGAGCCACGCTCTGGCGCTCTGGCCGAGGGCCCTGCCGCTAAGGTCAGGCTAAAGGCGCTACCCGATTTTAACAGTGTGTGTGCCGGTGCCCTTTAAATTTCCCAGCCCTTGGGGCCGGCCATTTTCTGTGCCCCCGCATGAATGGTAGAAGCGTTTAATAAAACACACACAATTCCTGAACGACTGGATATTAAAGAACTGTAATATCTCTCATAAAACACCTTACACTTTCACCAAAACAATGTGTAAAGCTTCTAGACTGAGGACGATCAAAGAAATAGCTCCTAATAGTTCCCAATAAATCCACCGTGGTGTGAAAAACCAGGGACGAGATGAACACGTATGAATACGTGAGCGGCCACCTGATACTGGCGACAAAAACACGCACTAACACGTGAGCGGACCAGAGTGTTAAGAACCAGACCATTCCTTCAACTCTCCCTGCAGACCTGAGACTCGGCTGCTACATCAGAACAACTGGTACTCCACAGGGACCAACAACCTTTGAAGCCGGCAACCCTCTGGCCCTGGTCACTTTTCTCATCGGGACTTTGAGCTTATCCTGCTGGCTTCTCCCTCTCTGCCGGCTGAGATGACACACTGGGGCTTTGAAGTCAAACCAAGCAGGATCAATGCCTGGGGCGGGCAGCAGCTGTCCTGTCCAGGGCCTCTTGCTTGCTCAGCTGTGATGGGTCTGAAGGCCACAGGGCTGTCTGGATAGGACCCTGGCATATGACACTCCAGAAAGCTGTTAACTGCCACCTAGATGAGTGAAAGCATGCGTCCCAGCATCCCCGAGAGGACGGGCTGGATTAATAAAGCAGAGGAGCGTCTCCATCCTTCATCTCCCCGAGACGGAGGAATGCAGTGCATTCATGCAGGTGGTGGAATATTACTCAGCCCTAAAAAGGAAGGAGGTTCTGAGACTGGCCATAACATGGACAAAGGCTCAGGACATTTTGACACCTCACCTCAAAGGTCCAGCTGCTTTTTATGGACTTTTTCAGGCTCTGATGAAAGTCAGGGACTCTTTTTCTGGAAAAATGCATGTACACATTGAAACCTGTGGGCAATTTCAAGACATTCCAGAGCTTCTGGAACTCCTCTGGAGGATGGCTATCCTGTTAGGCATCCTTGCTCATCTATTCATCCAGGGGAAGCGGGTTTTTCAGGCCCCTTTAGCCATTTGTCCCCTTGGCTAAAATGCCTTTCCCACTCCTGCCCTCCCACCCATAGCCTGCTATCTGCCTGAGTCCAGTTCAAATGGCCTCTCCTTTTGTAAAATCTTATCTGTGTTTTCTTGTGGTTCTCAGAGTCAGAGGCACCCACATTACAATCTTTTATGCCACTTTCTTCTCTAAGTTATTTGGACACCACGACCTCGCAGACTATTACAAACTGATGAAAGACGATTTTGATTCGGCGCAGGTAGGAGGAAGCGGGCAGCTTCCTGCACGGGGCAGAGCAGGGCCTGGGCCCTGGGGTGGGGGTACAGGGGTGGGGGAGTGAGGGAGGCCAGACGAGCATCCCTCCCCCTGCGTCTGGGGGCGGCTGCTGATACGGAGTCAGGTCACGGCCTGAGACATCTTACTGATGGGAATCGCTGTCAGAGAAGAATAAGCTGCTGGATTGTGACCCCGGTTGGAAGTGGACCCTCCCAGGTCCAGAAGCGCCAGGGCTGGGACAGAGGGGTGGGGAGACGCTCCTCTGCTTTATTAATCCAGCCCATCCTCTCCGGGAGGCAGGGAAGCATCCTTTCCCTCTCTGAAACTGTCGCCCGCCTGGACACGCCAAGTTCCCAGTCCTTGTTCTGGTCTTTGCCCTGCCGCTGTTTATCTTTGCTTGCAGACAGAACTACAGAATCCAGACCAGACTAGCTGAAACCGAGACGAGGGTCAGGCCACACCTCAGGGCCACGGCAGGTCAGTGCAGACCAGACCTGGGGGCAGAGGGGCGTGATGCGCGTCCTGCGGTTTCTCTGAAGCCCTGACGACGCAGACCCTTTAGCCGCCTGAGCTCCTGAGCGCTCCCCTATGGAAGGGGCCCGCCATGTCCTCAGGACGCTGGCTGCTGATGAAACCCAGTGTCCCCCATGACTCCTGTCTCTCGAGTTTCGACTTATGAGTGGTAGTACCAGACCCAAACTCCAGCAACAGAACTACCCAGGCCGAACCGGACACTGGGGTCCAGATCCACAAATGGAGGAGTAGTAGGAACCCCACAGAGACGAGGCAGGTGTGGGGAGGAGGGGCCCCCAGGCCAGCTGGTGCTGACTCATGCTGCTGCCCTCAGAGAAGCCGGGGACCCCCATCACCCCATCACCAGGCTCTGTGGAACCTCCAAAAGGCATCTTGGGCTTTGTGACACATGGGGCGAAGACCCCCACATCTCCCATGCACACTTGGGGCCTAGCACAAGAGCTCCCTATAATCACAAAGGGGCAGCGCCAAACTGGTGCTCAGTCCCCCTGCCACCCCACAGTTTGGAGAAGCAGGAGAACCGGTGTGTCCGCCCCCTCCCCACCTCCTTGCACCCCAAACCCACACCCAGGGGTGCCACCACCTGGAAAGGGCTGGCTGGCTCTGGAGTCAGCCTCCTGGGCCCATGCATAGTCACTCCAGAGCCTCAAGGGCACAGAGGTCATCAAGCCGGGGGGACAATGACAGAGAGTCGGCTCAGGGCCCCACTTACCGGCTCCTGGAAGTAGAGCTGGTAATCGAACACCGGGTTGGCTTTGATGGCCTCCATCATGGGCACCTGGGGGTTTGCTGGTATGAAGGGCGTGTTCAGACTGGCCACCGCCCTGAGGAGGAGGAAGCCAGAAGCAGGAGTGGGCGGGCCGGCAGACTTCACATCCATCACCCTAAGGGGGACTGGGGTGGCAGATCTTTTCATGGAGTTGGGTTGAACTGAACAGTTTTCCATAGGTTCCATTTTTGCAGATGTAGACAGACAAAAAGTAACCGGGTTATCAGGGGCACACAGAAGGCCGCAAAGGACGCCGGTCTTTAATGTGCTAAGGCCCAAGGCTAAAAGGGGAGGTGGGGTGGGCTCCAGCTGCAGCTTGCCAGCTCAAAGGGGGTGTGGCCCTGAAGACCACATCACTCTCTGGGTTCAGACGCCGTCGGAAAGCTCCCGATGGCACCCTGGAGTGGCCCGTCCCCTCGTCCCGCGGGTGGCAGAGCTGGGGTGCGGTTGCCAGCACCCCTTTGGTTGAGGAACCCAAGGCCTCACGGGGGACGCAATTTGTCACGCAGCCAGTTCAGAGCAAAACAGAAGCCCCCATTTTCTGACTCCCTGTCCAATCTCCCCTGAAGCTTCATCTTTGGAATCTCGCACCCCTGCTGCCTCCCCAAGGCCCCTCAAAGTCACCCATCGAGCCCCTGCTGGGCTGGTTCCATCACCACAGGGATCGGGCCCGTTCTTGTTAATGCGTCGATAGCTCTCAAGCTAAGGTGTCACCGGCCCAGGCAAGATACTTGTTTCCAAAAACTTCTCTGGGGTTCAAGACCAAGGAACTATCCAAGGGGGAACTGAACCGCAGGCTACCCCAGCCCTAGACGCTAGGAGCACTCACCTCACTCTCTCAGGGTAGAAGAGCGCCATGTTCCACACCAGCACGCCTCCCCAGTCATGGCCGATGAACACCGCCTGGGAGATGCCCTAGCAGGGGCGGAGAGGGGCCGCGGGTGCTTCCTGGGGTGGGGGCTGAGAGCCAGCCCCCCTTCTGTGGCCTCGCAGGGCCACCCAAACATCCGCCTCCCTTCCCCACAGCCCGCTCCCCCTGCACAGAGAGCTGGCCTTTTAAATTTCCGTGAAAGACAGAAGCCACAACTCCCTCTCCCTAGAGTCAAAATTTGCTTCACTTCCTTTTCTTTCTTTTGTTTAAACCTGACTCACCCGTGTCTGTTCCCCTCCCAGCTGGCGGCAGCAGCCTCAGTCTCCCCACCCCCCACCTGCCCGCTCCTGTCTGCGGCTGCTTTAGTCAATGACTTCGCAACTCTCCCTTTAATTGAGCACCTACTACAGCCCGGCCCTCGCCAAGTGTCTACACGCATGGTCTGCTGTGGGCAGAGCCACGGTTCAGACCAGGGCTCGCCCCTAAAATCGGGCTCTCTTCTCTACCCCACGCAGTGCCTGCAGTCACACCAGGCCCTCTCTGATCCGCCCCGCACCGCTATCTTGGAAGGGGCTCCTGGTCTGGGCTTTCTGGCCCCTTGCGTGGCACTTCCCACGGGGGGCACATCGCCAACCTAAGGCCCTTTCTAAGCCCCGCAGCCTGGCGCCTCTGGGGGCTGCCCCACCTCCAGGACCGGTCCCTCTCAAAGGGGACTCATCACTGAGAACAGCTGTTTCCTCAGGCCCCACGCTCCTGTCCTGACAGCAGGTGTTTCCCCTGAAGTGCCTTCCTGGGCTCTGACAGGCGGGTCTCCAGACCCTCCCTGCTCCGCCCGCCCTCGCTGCGCTCCAGGGTGACTCCTGGCCCCGCCCGCAGGCCCCGCCCATGGACATGGCGTCGGGAGCACCTCTCCTGCAGCGCCGCTGCTGCAGCCCCGCACCCACGGGGGGCCAGCCGGGCTGGCGACCCTCACACCTCGGGCTCCCGCGACCCCCCGCCTCCCGCTGCGGGGTTGAGCTGCGCCCCGGCCTCGCTGCTGCCCTGGTCGCGCCGCTCTCACCCGGGGCAGACGCTCTCCAAGGAGGTCAGTTCAGAACAGCCACTTACCAGCCTGTCCAGGAAGGTGACCATCTCCTACGAGAGAACACGCCGTCAGAAGCCGGGTCGCCTCCTGGGGGGCTTCGGTCAGAATCACAGCGGCGGCCCTTGTCGGGGCGGAGCTGTGTCCTCTCACGCAGAAGCCCCCCGCACCCCAGCCCCTCACCGCGCGTCTGGACTTGGAGGTGAGGTCACGAAGGAGGTGACTAAGGCCAAGTGAGGGCCAGCCGGGAGGCTGTTTCCTCCCCTCGCCCCTCCCGCCTTGGCTTGTGCCCTGGGGCTGGATGCAGGTTGGACCCCAGTCTCTCCTCGAACTTGCCCCCCTGATACCCCACAAAAGCTGAGAGGAGGGTCCCCCTCCCTAATGATGCTTATGCGCGTCTCAGAGTTGGACTCTGCTGTGGCTCACGCTAACCTTCGGCCTGGGCAACAACATCGCCACTGGAATAAAGCTTTAAAATTCTCAGGATGGCGGGTGACCCCGGAGAGGCCAGGAGGGGGATGGCCGCTGCAGTGTCCAAACCGGCTCAGAGCGCCGCTAACCGCAGGCACTTCACCTCCTGCCACGCAGTCCCCCAGACGAACGCTGAGGACGTGGGTAACCCCGGCTGCCGAGTCTGAGGGGCCGCCTCAGCTCTCGCTGAGGACCAATGCCCAGACGCCGGGCCGGAGCCCCCCGCACCGACTGAGCGCCGCCCGCCGCCGCCTCTCAGCCACGACGCTGCCAGGTAGGGAAGAGGCCGCCGGGGCCGCCCGAGACCCCCTTACCCTGCATAACACTTCCATGGCGTATTCTTCTATGTCTGCAATTAGCGATCAAGGGAATGCGTTTAGTCACGTGATTAAAAACACAGCCACACAAAGTCAAAGGTCCCCTTCAACTCAGAGATCGGTGAGCTCGTGTTTTTGGAGGGGAGACCCCATTTCCCCTCACTCTGTGGCAGAGGCTGCCCCCTGTGGCACCCGTGCTGGGGGTCAGCCGGTCGCAGAAGTAGGGGGAAGGGCGCGGACCAGGAGGGGAGGGCTCCCGCCCCACACCCACGGCCCTTCAGCGTCTGGTGGGCCGGGGCTGTGGTCCCCTCTGAACTGATAAAACCAGGGGACCCCCCCCCCGGGAAAACGCTGTAAACCCACACATCGTTGCACGGGTGCACAGGACCCCAAACCCCATTCCTGGATAGACGCCCACTGGCACCCACAGACGTTAGGTAAAGAGTCTGGCCTACGAGAGGCCACAGGGTCCAGCTATGCCACTCCTGGGAGTCCTCACCCCGAAGAACAGAAACGGGGGGGACTCAGAGACGCCTGGCGTGTCCGCTAATGGAAATGTGTTCCGAGATGCAAGTTGTGGGGATTCGTCACTGTCGTGCATGTCACAGAGCGAGCACACACCCCAGGGGAGCCCCTCACAGCTGGGGGTGCCATGGGTGTGGCAGTACGGTGAGCGCGCGTGCACCCCAGTTCACAGCAGCTCTGCAGACCGCAGCCGAGGGGTGGGGGCGCTCGGTGCCCACATGGGGAAGCGCACGTGGCCATGGTGCTGGGGGATGTTACTCCACGTTCAAAAGGAAGAACACTCTGACACTCGCTGCCACAGGGGCGGAGCTTAAAGGCTTCGGGCTACGTCACGTCAGCCCATGACGTCAGCCCGTGACGTCAGCCCGTGACGTCAGCCCGTGCGGCACCCGGAGCCCCCAGATTCAAAGACAGAAAGCAGAGGCCGGGCCTCCCTGGTGGTGCAGCGGGTTAGCGAAGCGCTGCGGAGCTGTGGGCGGCCACGGCGCGAGTTCGACGCCCAGCCGGGGAGATTCCCACATGGCCCGGCAGACCTCTCCTTCCTCGCCCGCTGCTCCCCTCAGCAGTGTGTTTCCTGCGATCTGCCTGTTTTGCTCCCCACTCTGTCTCTGGTGAGTCCTCTCACCACCCCACACCTCTGGCCTATACCCGAGCTTGTATGCATAAATAAATAAATCTTAAGAAAAAAAAAAAGAAAGCAGAGGCCAAGGGAGTGGGGTGGGGGCGGGGCGACAGCAGCTTGATGACCCAGTCCTGGAGATGGACGGTGGGTCCCGGGCCGCAGGCGCCTCCCCAGGCCAGGCCCTTGGGTTTGTCGTGTTGGCTCCAAGCAGGGAGCAGGGACCCAGGACACCACAGAGGAGGGGCGAGGTGAAGCGAGGCCCCCAAAGGGCAGCCTGCTCTGACTTGGGACTGGGGAAGGCCGCGCGGGGAGAGCCCGACAGACAGCCGCATGCCGGAAGCGGGGCGGCTGCGAGACCCACCTGGGGGAGCGGAGGACTCTCCGTAGCCCTTCATGTCCACGGCGAGCACCCGGAAGCCTGCCTGGGCCAGAGCAGGGATCTAGGAACACCCCGTGTGGCTTTATCAGACTTCTGTTGACAGCCCTCTGCTTGTATCTGGCTCCACTGAAAATGCCCCTTGGCATGACCTGGCACCCTCCCCCGGGGCTGGGATGAGCGCGGTCTGGGCAGGACGGCCAGGGACAGTGGCGGGGGTGGCGCACTGCACCCAGAGGCACATCTAACAGAGAGAGCACCTCTCCTCGCAGAGCCCCAGCAGACTTCCGTAGTCATCACAGAGCTGTCCCAGCAGTGCATGAGCCCCGTTTAGTCTGTGTTTTTCTAGTCTGCAGAGGCCGGGCGCCGGCCAGCACATCTGGGCTCTAGAGCCATCTCAGTTCTAGAACCCTGTATCGCCGAGGGTCGTGGTCCTACTTTGCAGACAACGTCCACTGTAAGGCCGCAGCTCTGTGCTGTACAGACGAGGCTATACCATCTCCCCCTTCCCCTCCCCTCACCCTGACTGGGGGTGAATTCTCCCTCCCTTACCTGGTACCGCCAAGAATACCAGCTCTCAGGAAATCCGTGGCACAGGCACACGGTGGGGCCGGAGCCCAGCTCCACAAAATGCAGGTGCACCCCGGGCTGCAAAGAGAGAGGGTGACGGCTGGCTTCTGTAACGGCTAAGGGTCGCTGCAGGTGGCCCTGCGTCCCCAGCTTCTCCAGGCAAACACCCCAACACGTACTTGCCCATCCTTTTAATGACATGTTAATAAAATTGCCAAACAGTCAGGGAACAAGATTTGTTACACCCCAGTTTGGGTGGCATTCTGTCCCTGGGGCTCTATCCACAGTAGCTGCGGAAAGAGGGCTGGGCTGGGGGGCCCCAGGTCACTGCCCCGCCCCTGATTGGGGGTTGGGGATGGAGGGGGTGTTCAGGCAGGAAGACCACCCTCCCCCAGGCCAGACGAGGAATCTGCCCTGGTTGGATGTCCGGGCGCCGAGGGGGCGAGGGAATGGGCAGGCCAAGCGCTGGAGACTCAGACGGGAGCCTGGGCCAGAGCCCTCGCCCCTCAGGGACAGCCCTGGAGGGGGTCTGAAGGGATCTCAGGAAAGCGCACCCCCTTTGGGAGCGCCTGGTTGCCGGGGCTGCACTGACTCAGCCAGGAGCTTGCTGTCCAGGGAAGGCGCTTCTTACCCAGACACCAAGCACCCTCGAGGTGCACGGGCTGTCTGCAGAGCCCACCCAGCTCTCCCGGGCACTGCTCCCCAGCAGGTGCCCCCCACGCTACGCTGTGATGGGGCGCAGGAGGGAATGCACTCCTCTGGGCGGAGAGCAGATGCTCGACAATGTTTGGGGGCTTCCCCAGAGTCCTGCCTACTGCCTGGGGGGATTCAGGGCCCACGCATTGGCCTACAGTGGCGTTCCCAGGACGCCTGACAAGGAAAGGGGTGACCCCTGGAGCGTGCACTGAGATTCAGAGTGGTAAGAAATGCGCCTGAGTTTGCAAATGTGCTAAGTGCCAAGGCCGGGGCCAAACGGGTTCACCAGGTTCCAAAGTGATCCCAGGATCTGGCTTTGCTTGGAGCTGACACGAAGCCTCAGGGCCCTTTGCACCGACACAAATGACAGAGGCAGGCGGGGCCCACCCTGAGACAGGGCAGCCCTGTCCACTAGAGGCCCGCTTGGCTGTCCAGCCCCTTGGTCTTGCCCTGGGCCTGGCCACTGGGTGCTCCCACTCCTCTCTGCGGGTTCCTTGAGTATGTTTTGTTTCTCACTGTGGCCTCCCACGGGCCTGAGCTGGACACCCAGGGCAGGCTGGAGAATACCTGCTGGAGGGAAAAATGTTCTCCCCAGAACACAGCCACGTGCCAGGCAGGTCAGCCCCCAGGCCCTGCGGGTCCCAGGAGTCACACTCCCTGAGGCACAGGCCTTGTCTTCCACTCACTTCTAAAGAAACGGTGGGAAAGGCTCTTCCCTTACCCTTGGTGATTAAACGTCCCTGCGGGCTATTTTAGGTGGTGTGGTTGGAGAGCACTCTGCTGGCGCACTCTCTCTTGCTCTCTCTCACACACACACCCCTGTGCGCGCAGGGTGGGTGGGGCTGGCGTACCTTTATCGGCACGTATCCATGGCTCACGTCACTCGGGTTGCAGGGGGTCGGCAAGGGGGCTGCGGCTTGGAGGAGCTGAAAGCAGAAGAGCTTTGGTGAGACAGCGGCTCCCTCCGCTCAGCACCAGGCCCGGTCTCGCTCTCAGAGCGTCGTCCCCGCTCACAGAAGCCCTTCTAGGGACTCGGGGGGGGGACAGCACAGCTGGTCCCGGACCCCGCCCACGAGGTGCCCAGGCAGTCACTGCCCCACGCCGGGCCCCCTTCCCCACACAGCTGAGTGACAGCGTGACGAGCATTACCTGCGTCCCGGTCACTCTCTCCAGCTGCTTCAGGGCCTCCTGGGTGTCGCGCGTGAGGATGGTGACCATGCCCAAGTCGCGGGCTGGCTTCAGATAAGCTTCAAGGTCGTCCAGGAAAACCACCTGAGCCCAAAGCCACGGACACGGGCGTCACTTAACCGAGCACAGCGTGTAGGGAAAGGCGCAGAGACACGTCAATGTGCAGAGCCGGCGACTCCCCGGCAGGGCAGTGGGGCTGGCGCCCTCTCCATGTCTCTGTCGCTCGCACAACGAAAGCCGGCGACCCCCGTCGGCACACACGGGAACACACACACGGTGCACGCATGCACGCACCTGCGCTTCCAGCCTGGATTCTGAAACTGCTAGGAGATTCAGGAAGGCTGTACCCTTGCTGGGAAGATAGAACTTCTCTAGGAAAATCAACACGTATGAATAGACCCCAACAAATCTGGGAGAGGACTATAGTAGGGGCAGATGATACATTCTAAAAGCCACAAAAGGTTAAAAAAAAAAAGGCTTGGTCCTCAAAAAGAAAAAGATGTCTGTGAAATGGAAGGAAGTTGAGGAGTAGGCCCCCAAACAAATGACAATTTAGTTTCTAATCAAGGTATTGTGTCCGATCCATCAGAAAAAAAGGTTGTTTAATTAATGGTGGTGTTACGGCAGCTTTCCAGGGAAACCAGAAGGCGCTCGATGTGGTGGGAGCCCCGCAGCTCACTCAGCTTCCTTCACTGCAGCCTCTGCCCTGCCCGGAAGGGGGGCAGCCACCTACCTCGCTGGGGCTGGCCTTCAGGGTGTCCAGCACGAACTGGTAGAGCTGAGGTTCGGGCTTGGCCATTCCAAGCTGGCAGGACTCGAACACGAAGTCGAAGTGCGGCCTCAGCTCACTCATCAGCCGGGCCACGCTGCCCCTCTGGGTGCTGTCGTCCAGCCAGTTGTTGGTGAGGACGCAGGTGGTGAGTCCTGAGAGAGAGGGCACCTGTGAGTGGCCAGCAGCAGAGCTCCGTCGGGCCGCTCCGGGGCCCCAAAGATGGGGTCCTTGCGTACATCAACCCCCCATGCCCAGCGTCTCAGCAGACCAGCCGGGAAGGGGACTCTATCACGAGCCGCTCCAGGCACTGTGAGAGCAAGCTCGGGCGGCCCCAGGGAGACCCCACGTGGCTCTGTCCCTTGCTGCTGCAGAGCAAGGTGTGGTGATGTCTGCTGGCCACGTGACGCGAGTGTGGGCTCACGCCGCCCGTCTCTATACTGCAGCAGAACTGACACTCAGCGTTATTTTAGTTTCCCGTGTGCAGCGTAAAGACGCGACGTTTGTGTGCACCGGGACACGATCACCCCAATGACTATTATGACCTCAACACCTCTTCCTGAGGACAGTCCCCACGCTCTCCCCTGACCTCCCTGCGTTATTGGTTTTGTCCCTGGCAGCTTGTGCTTCTTCGTCCCACCTCTCCGCCGCCCCCCTGCCAGCCCTTGGGGTCGTCACCCGTGGTGTTTTCTGTCTCTGTGATTTTTGCTGAGTTTGGTTTGGCTCATTTTAGACGCCACAAATAGGTGCCATCCTGCGGCATCTGTCTCTCTCTGGCCTGTCTGCCTCCACCCGTTGGGCGGCAGCCTCCCCTCCCGGCAACAAGTGGCTGAAGCCTCTCCTGCAGGCGGCACCCAGGCAGGCTGCAAACCCCCCCTGCCCCCCGGGATGCCGCTCCCACTGTCACTGCAAACTAGGTTTCAACACACGCTTCTGCTGGCAGAGACTGCACCCCTGTTGCAAAACCAGAGGCCTGTGAACACAGAGGCATCACCCAGCTCCCCGCCAGCCCCGCAAGGGTGAGAAGCAGGGACGCCGGGAATGAGAGGCCAATGAGGTGACGGCCTGACCATTCCGAGGCGGCTGGCTGCGCGCAGGGCATGTCTACTGCTAAGCGGGTGGGATGACCCTAAAGCCCGACTTTGGCGCTGAACACTCAGTCTCCTGCCCTGACCCTTGACAGCAGCCCGCTCCGTGTGGCGGCTCACAGCTCTGCACTCAGCCTGAGGCCGAGCAAGCCCCGTGTCTCAACAGACCTCGCTGGGACAAGGGCTGGGGCGTCCGGTCCCTGCTCGTGACCCTAACTAGCCCCTTACTAGACCTTCACTTGTCACTCTCACAGGGGAAAAAGATGTGTTTGCAAATAGAATGCCTTCATGTCCCCGGCTATTCTGATTGTGCTCTTTGCCACGGAATAAGCGACGTGGGGCCAGGTCGTGAGAGTGGCGTCCACCAGGCCCAGTGGACTGTGATCAGACTCACTGAGCCCACAGTCTGGAGTGGGCCAGAGAAGGGCCGGCGCGGGGTCCTCACCCTTGCGTCTGAGAGCCTGGGCTGCCTGGAGCATGGGCTGGTTGCTCTTTCTTGTGGCGATCGCTTTGCCCAAGATCTCGCTGATAGAGAAGTCGGCGGGGAGGCTGACTCCGGAGTCCTGGGAGCACTTCCTGCAGTCTTCTTCCATGAGCGGCACCCACTGTCCCAGGAAGTGAGGGGGGCTGTCAGCGGGCACCGTGAGGCCTCGGCGCATCCCCTGCACCTGACATAGGACTCCCGTGGCCCGAATCCCACCCTGGTGTGGGGGCTTCTGCTGACATTCTGCTCCCCAAGACTCGTTCATAGCAATGCTGTTCCTACGAACCCTGAATTCAATGCCCGTGTTAAAGGCTGCTCTCCCCCAAATCTGTATGCTGAAGCCCTAGCCCCTAGGGCTTTAGATAGATCTTTAAAGAGGGGGTTAAGGTTAAATGAGGTCACTGGGGACTCCCAATCCAGTAAGACTGGTGTCCTTATAGGAAGGAGAAATTCGGACACAGACACACACAGGGGAAGCCAGGTGAGGACGCAGGTCGGAGACGATCTCCCACAAACCCAGGGAAGAGGCCCCCGAGGGAGCCAACCTTGCCGACAACTGGCTTTCGACTCCGGAGTCCTGAGGTTCCATGGTTTGAGCGCCTGGTGGGTGGTCCAGGCAAACCAAGGCCCCCACAGATGGCAGGACAGACTGTGGCACGTTTACACACTATCACAGGTGCTCTACTGACGACAGTCCCAAACCGAAGACTACCCCGAGCCTGCCATCAGGATGGATCTGCTCCGTGGGACTATGGCCACACATGGGAATACTATGCAGCACTGAGAAGGAAGCAACCTGGAGCTGCACGGCCTAACACCGAAGATGCTCACAAAGAGAATGCCAAGAACAGGTCCAGCTGCAAAAGGAGTTCAGCTGCATGATTCCATCACATAAAGGCTAAATGGGTGCAAATGAGCTAGAGGGTCAACATCTAGAGGGACAACGTCTGGGGCAGGAGAGGGGTAACCAAGGTGCTCACCATGTTTATTTTGTCTGGGTGGTGTGAGCGTGTTCAGTTTGTGACAATTCGCCCAGCTGGAGCCACGTGTGGTGGCTACACAAACAACGGGAATGCGCTTCAATCCCAAGGTCACTGAGCCTACGGAGCCTGGACTGTTTCGACCACCTCCTCTGGCCCCGGGGTCTCTGAGAGGCGCACACAGGCCAGAGAGGCCGGGGCGTGTGCAGGGCGTTCCCAGGAGGCCCTGCACACACACTATTTCCTGCGTCCACGGGGAATGTGTTCCCTGAGCTGGCCTGGACCTCTGGGGGCCTGGCATTCCCCAGTGGTTGGTGTGGGGGTCTTTCTGCTTGCCCCCAGGAGGCAGCAAGCTCTGTGAAGAGCCTCTGTGTGCCTCCCACCTGCCCCCACTGCAGGGGTCGCTCGTGAGGCTGACGCGGCCCTGCCTGCGGGGAGCTCACGCCTGTGGACACAGACGGCTACTCCAGGGGGTCTGTGTGCTGCCCCCTTACCTGCAAAAAGGTGAGCTCTCCCCTCATGAGGCGGGTGCTGGAGCCAGTGGGGCCTCCTCTCTGGAAAGCACCGATCAGGAAGCCTCTGCAAGACACAGGCAGCCTCGTTGGGACCCTCCCGACGCCGTCACCACAGCAGCACCTGGAGGCTCAGTCTGGACCCCCGCCGTGGGCGGTCGTGTGGGTGACACTCGGGGACGGTGGACCTACACCCCCACACCACGTAGAGGGCTGTCAGCCAGTGACCTCGGGGAAAAAGAATACAATTTAAAAAACAGAAGAAGTGAAAATGGAAGAGTTAACAGGAACGTTTGCCAAGGACAAGGACGTGTGGAGTTCAAGTTGGGGCTTTGGCCTTCGCGGAGCAACCCAGCTGGGGACGTGAGACCAGACGCTGAAGATAAGCGGGTCCTGGGTGGGTGGCTCTGGGGGCTTCCCGAGGGGCTTCCAGCTCTGCTGCTCGGGGGTCTCATCCGGATGGGATGGCATCCCTTCGCGTCCGAGGCTCAGTTAACCCAGGCGCTGCTCCAGAGGCCTGCATTAGACACCGTCTTTGAAACGGATGAACCATTTTTTTCTGGTTTGGATTCTGCACGTTTGTTTTATCTGAGGAGATGGGGCAAGTTCCGGGTGGAGTGGCCGCCGACTAGTTTGTTTTAGCTTAATCTCACCGAACTTGAAATGCTTTCTCGTGATGGGTATGGTGCCCCCAAATTCTCGTGCTGAGCCCCACCTCCCGGGACCATGTACAGCATGCGGCTGTACCTGGAGAAAGGGTCTTTGAAGAAAGGTAATCAGGTAAAATGAGCTCACAAGGCCCCAATGCAACAGGACCAATGTGCTTATAAGAACAGGGGATCCGTCACTGACTCACATGGCGGGAGCCACAGAAAGACACAGCGAGACAGAGCCGAGGGGAGACCCTGCAAGAACCAGCCGGTGGACACCTGGCCTTCTGGAACCACCGTTGAAGCTACCGGCTTGTGCTTTGCCATGGCAGCCGGACCTGATGGAGACACCTAGGTTTACAGTCACCCCTCTATCTAGCCTGTGGGGTAGCAGACGTGGGGACACCAGCCATTACCCTCTCTCCCTGCACTGCAAAATCAAAGGCCCCCTTCCACTTTCGTGATAACTCCCCATCCCCAGTGGTGGATGGTTGGGTGCCTTTGGACAAAGGGCAGTGGGTGCGCTCACACACACACACACACACACACACACACACACACACCACTTCTCCTCTGCCCGCTCTGAAAACCCACCAGCACATCCTAGTGCACTGAGCCAGAGACTGTTTATAACCCTCCTTAGCACCTGGCTCCAGGCAAAGGTTTACAATGGACAGGCTGGCAGGCCAGTCAAATCACTTTGCACATGAATGAGATTTCACCAAAGAAATGTATCAGGAACACAGCTGCCCTTTCCCCTTACTTGTTGTCTAATTTAAGCCTCATAAAAATTCCTAGGGAAAGTGCTGCTTAAGATTAAGGTCTCAGATGGGTTGGCTTAGATGAACTTGCTTTGACATCTGTAAAAATGAGGGTTGCTTTAGATTTGGAGCACCCTTTAGGTTTAGCCTGTTTGCAGACCTTTTTTTTTTTTAAGATTTATTTATTTATGCATACAAGCTGGGGTGCAGGCCAGAGGTGTAAGTGTGGTGAGAGGATTCACCAGAAACAGAGTGGGGAGCAGAACAGGCAGATCGTCTGAAATACACTGCTGCGGGGAGCAGCGGGGAGAAGGGAGAGGTCTGCTGCGCCACGTGGGAAGCTCCCTGGTCGGGAATCGAACTCTTGCAGTGGCTCTGGATAGCCTCATAGCGTTGCATAGTGTTGTGACTTAGCCCGTTGCGCCACCAGGGAGGCCCTGCAGACTGATCTTTTATCATTTATCTGGAATAACAGGTGAGAGGCTCTGTTGGCCTTGGTTATCATGAGAGTTCTAGAATATTTCACCTGGGGTAGAACCCCACCCTGCTCCTTATTGGGGCCAGTGATTGAGCTGTTCTTCTGCCTGGGGGTGGCCAGGGCAATCTTTTTTTTTTTTTTTTAATAAATACACTTTCCTTCCTCCTGACGCGAGATGTTCAAAATGTTCATGAAAAACTGGAGAAACAAAAAAATTGATGCTTATTCCCACCCGGAATTCACAATCCCAGGGATATCTGGGTTTATTTCTTCCAGATATTTTTCCACTTGTAGCTTTTTTCCAGAGTTGAAGCATTATCACAGTTTTACATTCTGGGGGGTTTTCCCCCCTCTAACATATTTTTCCATGTCACTGACCCCCATCCTACCCTGGACACACATTTCCCGCGACGCTGCCAGATGGACGCAGCCCAGTTAACTGGACTTTGGGGCTGTCTCTCTAGTTTGCTGGAATAGGGAAGCCCGCAACGCACTGAACTTTGTTCTCTTCTAAGTCTCAGCGCACGTCCAGAGGTCCCTTTTATTACATAAAATTAAGCGGGCAGCAGACGCAATTCCTCTCACTTTCAGGGAAAGCTTCCAATACAGAGCGCAATTCTGTAATCCTTGGCGAGGTTTAGTTACTTAGCATTCAGGAGGCCAGTGGGTCGGCTTACACACGTCGGTATGTCAGGCCCGGGTGACTGTTTTGACCTTTCGCAGGGCCGCCCGCGGCGATCCGAAGCCCAGGCTGGACGTCCCGAAAGGAGACTTCTCGGCAGGGGTCCCGCCCCCTGCGGCGCCCCAGCCGCGCCGGCTCCGCGCCCGGCGCGCTTACCTGGGCAGCCCCAGGGCCTCCTCGGCGCGGCCGAAGGCGCTGGGGATCGAGGGCAGCGCCAGGACCCCGTCCAGGTCGAATATGGCCGCGCGCAGAGCCATGGCGGCCCGGACTCCTGCCAAGGCACCGAGCGCGGCGACAAAGCGCGCGGCGCAGGACTGGAAGGGGACGGTCGGGGGTCGGGGGCGACCGCGCCTCGGCCCCGCCCAGGCCCCGCCCAGGCCCCGCCCCGGCAGCGGCCCGGCCCCGCTCCTGCCCCCTCCTCCACGGGGTCTAGGGCGGCCCCACCCAGTCTCCGCCTCCGCCCAGCCCCTGTGGCTGTCCAGGCCCCGCCCTTGCCCCACGCCGGTCCTGAGCCGGAGGGTTGAAGTCCCTTCCCTCCCCTCTCCCCAGGGGCTCCCTTGGTGTACCAGCACCTGCACCCGCGGAGTCCATCCCCATCGCCTCCCCAGGGCCTCCCAAGATGGTCTGACCGCTTCAGGCAAACTCACCAGGCTTTCACCCATCCTGGCAGGCAGGTCTGGAGCGAAGGGAAACATGAACAGACCCTTAAAGTGTGTGTGTAGGAGGGGAGGAGGGAGGGGGGGGCAACCCTTCATCCAGCGTTTGGATGCTTCTCTCCTCCTCTTGGTTGGCGTATCCTGCAAAGTGCCAGCTTTAGCACCCTTTTTTAGGTGCCCTGTGTGTCTAAAATAAAATAAAATGCTCTGTGCATGGCATGACAACCGAGAATAATTTCCTTCTGGTCTCTTGTGGAATGAGACTGAGAAGATAAAATTTGGACCATTATTGCCCCTTTGCAATTCTACTTGTGCCAGCACTGCCCAGAGCACGCCCACTCTGTTAACAGGAGAGTTCCCATGCAGTCAGCCCTGTGTTCTGGACCCCCTGTCTGCCTGGCTCTCGGAGCCCCCCACAGTTGGTTCTTGGGGCCCCGAGTGCCTCTGTGTGCAGCTCCACGAATAAAAACTAGGGTTTGGCCTGTTGTCCCCCTTGCCAAATGCAGCTCAGGACACAGACGTGGAGACACGTCCCTCTTGAGCGTGTCACCTGGGAATTTATCCAAGAGCTCCCCCGGTTCTGCAGCGCGCATAAGAGCATCAGATCCCTCCGAGAACAGGAGCAACACTCTGGCATCGCCCAATCAGCAATCTGATGAGCAAAAGAAATGAGGCACTCTAGGGTGTTTTGGGGTGTTGTGTTCCAGTGAGCTTGACCCCTAGAACTTACTTCCCTTGCATCATCACCTCTCCCAGGGCCAAGCCTGAGACACTTTTGTGCTTCCTGGGAGCCTCACCTGAGTTGCCGGAGGCAGTCGGCACCGCCCAGGTTAGGAGTGACTGAACAAGGGCATTCGAAGCCGGGCTTGGAGACACTGGTGCCCGCCGCTTTCAGTGGAGTCAGTTAGAGGTCAAAGATCACCTTGGGCTTCAAGGCTGAAAGCGAGATAAGGGGACAACACTTCTCCACAAACCCACCGATTGGGGATACGCCTGTCGGCCCTGCAGGAGCCAGGGAGCGACCGGAGGCCCGAGGCCCTGGAATGAGACACCCCGGTGGCTTCCCAGAAGGCTTCTGCAGCAGCCCTGGAGCGGGGCTGAGAGCCAGGGCCGAGGCTGCAGAGCCCTCAGAGGCAAGGCCAAAGACAAGGAGTGGACCCATCGCCGAGCTGGACTGCTGGTCAAGAACACGACGGTCGGGACACGGAGGGCAAGTCTCGGAGGAGCTGTCTCTACCTGCCCACCTCGGAATCCGCCATCCGTCAAGGCCGAGGTTTTGAAGATTACGCCAGCGCAAAGGCAGCCCCGAGCTGGCTGGCAGCCCTGCTTCCAGGCGGCGGGTTGACACCATGTACGCTGGGCTGGGTGTTTGGTGCTCCAGTGAGTAGCGCTGCCAACCCCGGCCATCCCCTTGCCCAAGGTCTCACGCGTCCCCGTGCAGGAGGCTGCTGGGGAACAAGATGTGCTGGCCCCTCACCCCGCACCCAGGTGCCGCATGCGCTTGGCCCCCAGCCCAGGAAGCTGCTGCTCTGGCAGCCCTGCTGACAGCGCCACCTCTCGGGCCGCAGCGCCACCCTGGCCGGCTTTGCCCAGGCCACCGCCACGCCGGCTTCCAGACCTACAGCTTCTCACCCCCACTCTGGGAAGAGACCGAGTTCACCAGCCCCCTATGGGGGGCCACGACCGCTGGTGAAGACCCACGTGAGTCTCCGCGCAGAGGACCCGGCTCGGGCCGGGGTCGCCACATCATTTTTCTACCAGAAAATAAAGTGGACAAAAGGAGGGCCTGCAGTGACGGACAGGCAGTGGGTGACCGCCTGAAGGGCAGCCCGAGCCCAGACGAACTGCAGGGAGCGTTCGGGGCGCCCCTCGGCTTCCAGCTTCGCCTGCGCCTCCCAGCCTGTTTCCAGGCAACCCGCATCACCTCTCACTCAGCGCCCTGTCCGCTCAACTTGAACCGGCCTCAATCCCTGGCTGGCAGGGGCTGGGCATTCTTGAACTCTGGCCCGGTGCTGGCGCGCGAACTGGGGCAAAGGTAGCAGCTCTTGCGTCTGGGCCTGCTTCTTCCGGCCCAGCCTGGAGCTCTACTCTTCATTTCTTTCAAAGGCTTTTTGGTCCCCGATTTCCTGCTTCAAATCTGCAACAACCAGAGCGATTTCTTTTGCCTGACTGGTGCTACTGTTAACCCCTAGAAAGCCCTGATACACCCAAGACATGTGTACACTCGTACGTGAATAAGTAGATAAGGCTGCCAAGGGCACACCTGCAGACCTGGATTTTAAAAATCCCCCCACTGAGAAGGAAAATGAACCTGGAAGACTCCCGTGTGGAGCTGAGAGTCGCGTCGGGACGCAGCCACAAGGACCTCTGTCTGCTCGGGGGCAGGAAGCTAATAGATGGGACTCCTCTGGAGTGTTTTCTAGAACCTTGTGAGTCACAGAACTTCCTGCTGAATTTCAGGCAATTATCAGAACGTCTGCTCTGCTCTGCCCTGCTGGCGGGTCAGGCCTCTGTGTGCTTTCTGCCGCCCAAGGTACGGGAAGATAAGCTCTCCCTGGCTGTATGGAAATTGGGTGCCTTTTTGAAATGTAAATCCTGACCCTATGTCTGCTCATTTTAATAGTTAACAAGTATGTTTGAGGTGATAGCATGGAATTATAAACCTTGGCTAATGGACTCATGAAAATTCGGAAATTACACCTGGTGCCTGAACTTCGGTGAACTCATTAGGCTTCGTTCAGGAGTCCCTGTTCTCACCGCCCTCTCTCCCCTCCTGCGGCTTTGGTTTTCCAGCCCTGTTTTTAAAACACCTTTTAACTCGTTAGTGCTTGAGAGGGGTTTGCGTGGCTGCTTCTCTTGCTGTAAAGTTGTCTCTGGAATTTTCTAATCCACGTCCCACCTTAAGCCTTGTCTTTCTTGAGTGGAGCAGATTTATTTAATTCATTCCACACCTTTGCATTAAGCACCTACCGAGTCCCAGGCACTTTCTAGCACTTGGGACTCGTTGGTAAATAAAACAGACAAAAATAAGGACTTCAGAGGAGCTTCCAACACAGTGGGACGAGTTCAAGGACTTTCCAGGTGCTTCCAGGGCAACGACAGGACACATTCGGGAAAGTCTGCCCCGCAGACATCTGTCATGCAGAGACACCCACCGCCTTCGGCCACCTGCTCGCCACCCGGACAAGCTGACATTTTGCCTTCCACCTTCTCGAAGTGGGCGCCACAAACACATTTCCCAGGCTCCCTTCATCTTGGGCACATGACGTGGCAACGCTCATCCTCACAGACACATTCAGAAACGGGTTTTACTGGCCTCCCCAAATTAACCATCTTAGGTTTGGCCCAGTGGCTTGTTCTATGGGGAATTCATGCAAAGTGATGAGGGCCCAGAAATCAGCACAGCAGAATGGAAAACCCGGGGAAAGAAGGACCCCGGGACAAACTTAAACATATGACCTGCCACCTCCCTCTGAATATGAGGAAATCTTGAGACTCTTCTCTGTCCTGGATGCTCTGAGCTGCGAAGGCCATCATCTTCATCCCAGCAGCTGTGGAAGGGGTTTGGACTTTCCGTGCTGAGATTTGATTTGAGGAAACTTCTCATTGTCATCAGGCTTGGGTAGAGAAACCTCCCTACAAAATAACAGATCAGATCAGTGACTTGTCTCTGGGGAACCTCAGGGGTGAGGACGCCGTCAGCATCCAGAGTGATGCATGGTGGGAATCTTGACGCCAAGCTCCACCCAGACGCACGGGCCTTGTGGATGTCAGTGCCTTTTTGTAAGTTTATATATATATTTTAGATATTTTTTAAAGACTTAGTTATTTATGCACACAAGCTGGGGTGTAGGCCAGAGGTGTGGGGTGGTAAGAGGATTCACCAGAGACAGAGTGAGGAGCAGAATAAGCGGATTCACTGAAGTACACTGCTGAGGGGAGCAGCGGGGAGACAGGAGAGCTCTGCTACGCCCTGTGGGAAGCTCCCTGGCCAGGGATCGAACTCGTGCTGCAGTGGCTGCCGATAGCTTCATATAGTCCTGCGCTTAACCCGTTGCGCCACCAGGGAGGCCCCCTTGTTGTAAGTTTAATCAGGGGATGTCAGTCACAGCTGCAGCTCTGCTGTGACCCCTCTGCTGCCACTGTGGGAAGCCCGGGCTCCCAGCAGTGGTGACAGTGACAAACCCTGCGGCCCAGATGGGGTGCCTGAGTCCAGAGGCCCAGATTTTTATCCGCTGGCGAGCTGATTACACGGAGCCCTGCATGGCGGAGGGAGCAGTCTGTCTTTGCAGAAGATGCAGCTTCTGCCCGGGTGGAAGAGAAACCTGCAAATGCCAAGGGTAATAATTTCTTGTGACAGTGAGGGGTGTGCCCCCCCCCGCCCCGTTGTCTCCCCGGTATAAATTTATTTTATTTTCTGCCACCTCATTACTTTATACGCTGTGTTTTTAATGGACTTGATGATTTAATTCTAGGGCACAGAATTCCAAGGTGACATTGTATCAGGGTTGTACAAGAGCAGGCAATGTCCAGAGAGGCTTGGCGTGGAACTGCTGGGGCACTTGGGGGGCTTAGGGCCACAGCCCCCAGTGTCAGGAGGAGCAGGGCATCTGCGTGGGGAGTGGTGGCCTCATGCGAGTGTCCTGGGCTTTCTTAGACTCTGTATCTGTCCGTTTGGCACCTGCTACTCGCAGGGCGAGACGAACAGCGGAGCTGTGCCCTGTCCTGCGGGCTGGCTTTCACGGGTGTACAAAAATCACAGGCATAACTAGTCCAGCTGGCCCCAAGCCACCCCCCTCTTTACTATCTCCCACATCAAGCCAAAATCCCCCTGCACAAAGTCACCCCAGTTCAGGGCACTGGGCAACTGAGACCACTCCCTTAGCCAAACGCACCCAAATTATTCAGCCCGCCCCGACCCTAAGCAGCCTTCCCCTCCTGTCTCATCTTTCCAATGGGAAGCGCAGTAAAGGCCTCGCCCCTGCCTTTCCCAGCACCCTTCCTGCTTCCTGCTGCCCTGGGGCTCTCCCCGGGCCCTCCTGGCCTGGCTCCCTGGCTGTGATCGGAGTAGAGCTTCTTCCTGCGTGGCAGCCATCCCTGTGCCTGGCCATCTGACCACACCGGATTTAAAGACCTGGGCACCAACTTTAGAACCGATGGGGCTGAGCCTTTTTTTCAGAAGTGTAATTAATGGAAAGTTGGGGGTCCCTGATGTTCGAAGCCGAAGAGCTAGGTTGGAGGCCTTCTCCCAGCCCTCAAATGCCTCTCAAACATCTTGGGGATGTCCCCCCTCGAAGGCGGCAGAGCCCCCTCCCACAAAGACCTTGCAAACACCACAGCTCCCCGCCCCCCCCCCCCCAGCCTCTTGCATCAGCTCGTGGACACAGGCCA
>PVIJ01015527.1:0-36145 GCA_004024925.1 Scalopus aquaticus
ATCAGTAGTCGATCTATTTCTTTGAAGAATGTCATTGAGATTTTTATTGGAATAGCATTGAATCTGTAAATTGCTTTTGGTAGGATTGCCATTTTGATAATGTTAATCCTTCCAATCCATGAGCAGGGGATGCCTTTCCATCTTCTTGTGTCTTCTTCTATTTCTTTCAACAGAGTTTTGTAGTTTTCTTTGTATAAGTTCTTTATGTCTTTTGTTACATTTATTCCCAGATATTTGAATTTTTTGGTTTCGATTTTGAAGGGGATGGATTTCTTAATTTCTTCTTCTTCAGAATGGGTGTTTACATATAGGAAGGCTACTGATTTTTGTGCATTGATTTTGTATCCTGCTACTGTACTGAACTGGTCTATTATTTTGAGTAGTTTTTCTATGGAGTTTTTAGGGTTTTGTATATATATTATCATATCGTCTGCAAATAGAGACAGTTTAATTTTTTCCTTTCCTATTTGCATCCCTTGAATGTCTTTCTCTTGTCTAATTGCTCTGGCTAGGACTTCCAGTATTATATTGAAAAGTAATGGTGAGAGTGGACATCCTTGCCTGTTCCTGATCTTAGGGAAAAGGCCTTCAGCTTCTCACCGTTAAGGATAATATTGGCCGTGGGTTTGTCCTATATGGCTTTTATCATGTTGAGGTATGTTCCTTCTATTCCAAGGATTTCAAAGGCTTTTATCATAAATGGGTGTTGCACTTTGTCGAATGCTTTCTCAGCGTCTATTGATATGATCATATGGTCTTTATTTTTCTTTTTGTTGATGTGTTGGATTACATTGATTGATTTTCGGATGTTGAACCATCCTTGTGTCCCTGGAATAAATCCCACTTGGTCATGGTGTATTATCTTATGAATGCATTGTTGGATCCTATTGGCCAAGATTTTGTTGAATATTTTTGCATCAGTATTCATTAGGGAGATTGGTGTCTATCCAAAATGTTACTAAGATAAAAACTAACAACAAGCTAGAAAAAAAAAATTGTCCACTGGGTATTTATAAAGCTACTCTTAAAAAAAAAATCCTTGTGTTAAATATGGAATCAAAACTAAAATCTTCTTAAAAATGAATAACAATGAAGAAACTTTATATCAAAATACATGTGATGCAATCAATGTACTATTCAAAAGAGGTTTTCATTTTATTTTTTTAGGTTTTTGTCATTTTAAAAGCATTTCCTTAAAAGAACAGTACTGAAGGAATCATTTAATTCAAAATGTGTTTATACCAACAAAATATAAACCAGGAATCCAAAATAGAAATAGGAGATTGATTGAAAATAAAGGTGGAAATTAACAAACTAATAACTCAAAAATACAGAAAAAGCAAGCCTATAAGAAGCCAACACATCAACTGTGTTTTGGGGAAGCCTGAGCATAGCATAAAAAGAATTATCAAAACAATATTAGAAATTAAAAAGGTAACATAGTTGCTGATTTAGATGACAGTCTTTAAAATTATATGACAATGTTATATACAACTTTAAATTAGCCAAAAATATTTCAAAATCTAAATGAAATGAATAAATTTCTGTAAAAACAAGAATCATAAAAACTAGAATCACAAAAAAAAATCATAAAAACTAGTCAAAGAAGTGGTAATGCTCAAGAGTAAGAACAACAGAAGAATTTTTCATAAACCGAAGTCACTGTACAGGTGAAAAAAATCTTAAAAAAGATTTTAGTAAATCAAATCAACTGTGATTGAAAGAATAATAAACCATGACAAAGGAAAAAGTTAAATTAATTAACCCAGAAATATGTGCCATTTCTAATTTTACTATGAGTTGATGTTATGAAGTTGTGCTGAATTTCATCAATTTTCTTTTTAGAAAAAAGATTTATTTTTATTTCAACCCTGGCTGCAGTTAGAAACAATGAGGGCAAGGTTTCTCCCAGAGGTGAGAATTATTAACCACTCAGAAATCTATGTAGTAATGAGAAGACATCTTAATAGCTTCCTGGAAGCAGTTAGATAAAATTCAGGGCCTCTCTGGTGGTGTAGGGGTTAAATCGCAGAGCTATCACCCTCTGCGTCCTGAGTTAGATCTGGCCAGGGAGCTGACCCACATGGCCCAGCAGATCTCTCCTGTCTCACCTCTTGCTCCTCTCAGCAGTGTATTGCATTAGATCTGCCTATTCTGCTCCCCATTCTGTCTCTGGTGAATCCTCTCACCCCACCACCTCCGGTCTACGCCCCAGTTCTTGTATATATACATAAATAAAAATAAATCTTTTTTCTAAAAAGATAGATAGATGAAATTCAGCACAACTTCATAACATCAACTCTTAGTAAAATTAGAAATGGCACATTTTCTAAACATGACGAAAACATTCTCCAGAAAAAAACAAACATGACCCTTAACAATGAAGATCAGGTGCATTCCCATCAAAAACAGGAACAAGACACAAATTCTTGCCTTATCGCCACTGGCATTCCACATGTGCTAGCAGGACAGATTATGCAATGAGACAAAAAGGAAAATGAGGGCTATTAACCCAGTTGTTATTTGCACAAGATATGAAGTTTATCTGAAAATTCCAAGACAATCCAGTGGAAAACAGAGTGGCATAATTCAAGATATGGTCAAAAATCAATAACTTTTGTATACATCAGCAAATTTAGAAGATGTAAAAAAATAAGCCATTCATTAATAGTTTTAGAAATCTACAAAATACCTAGGGACAAAATAACAAAAAATATATAAAGCCCTCTATGAAGAAAACTACGTAATTTCCCAAAAGGACATAAAAGTACAGGATTTGAATAAATGGAATATCCCAATATATTCCTGAAAGACTTACTATTACAAAGCTGTCAATTATTCTCCAAATTAATTTAAAATTTCATTGCAGTTCCAATCACAACCCAATGGAATTTGACAAATTAACTGTAAAGTTCATTTCAGATATACAACAGAGGCAGGAATTCCTGGAAAAAAGGAGGGAGGAGGAGGGATCATGTTCTATCAAAATTCACCACCTTTATAAAATTATATTAAGTTCAACTACTGCAGAAATAGACATATAAATCAAGGGAATAATAAACTGGAAATACTTTGATTGAGTTTTAGTATATGATAAACGGACATTTGAAGTAGTAGAGATAAAATGGACTGTTCAAAAAAAAATGGTGTTAGGACACGAGATCATTCATTGGCAAGTACTATTATATCATGGCTTACTGTAACAGAGAAAATCAGAAATAAAGCAGAAAACAAAGAGTTTTATGTAATGAATACCTAGAAAAGAGTCAAAAAGAAATAGATAATCACTATCAGAAGCTACAGAAATGTCAAAAAACAAAGATAAAACTATTGAAAATCTCAGAAAGACAATGAACAATCTAAAAATACTGCAGTAGTAGAGTGATAGTGATGAAAACCAGACCACATTTCCAACAACCTGAGCGATAAGTTGGAAGCAAAGTGTTTTTAAACACTGATTCACTGCAGAGTAATGGAATAGACATGAACTTAACCTTTATTAAAGAAGTCCATTAAAATTTTGGAAGTTCATTGTATAGCTCCATTGTGATTTTGCTCTAAGGGAGGTTGAATTCATGTTTAGTACAGGCTCTACAGTATCAGTATTGTTAAACAGGTCACATGATAACAGGGTCTCCACTCTGCTAATTTTTAAATCCAGAGAGTTCCTAATATTGATTTACTTGTGCACCCAAACAAGGTCCAACTTTCAGCTCAAACACTCAGCATTTCACATGACTGCTTATCTCACGATAAGGCAATATCAGCATTCTGAGAGGAAAACAGCAATTAGAAAAGAGTTTTACATGGAGTTTACTGAAATTCAGAATATTTTTTATTGATATGGGTTACAGAGATGCTGATTGCTTTGAAAACCAGTTTCGATTTCACAAAATCTCAGTTTTTAAGCAGAGTGTAATTTATAAATGGTCCACATACATATTATGAGATAACAGAAGAGGCCATGATTTCTGTGTTAATTGTACTTTTGTTCCCGAATACAAAGGAACTGGAAATTGAATTCCCTGGACAAGTAATATCGAGGCCTGGGTCTTTTTGGTATTGAGGTTTTGCTTTGTTTTGCTGAGGTTTTATTTTGTTACTTTGCAAGTATATAAAATGTATTTTCATATACTCATAAAATCATAAAAATACATTTTATATACTCATAATTGGGGGAATATGTATTGCATGTCTATATGTGTATTTCTGTTATAAACGCATTCATGTAATATTGTTTTAATATATTATGAACACTATAAAACATATTAAAATAGAATTTTTCTAACAGGATGAAATTGAAAACAAATAGTACCTTCTAGTGTTATTTCCCATATTACCTGGACTGCCTTATAATGTGTCCACCTTAATTGGGTGACCCTAGATCAAACCACAGTATATAGAACAATAACTTGGGATGATTGTTAAGAATTCAGGTTCCAAGCACCAACAACAGAGATTCAGTGGGTAGGGGATGAGTTCAGGAATCTGCATTTTTAGCAGTCACCCCAGCTGGTTTTAAAGGGGTTATTTGAGCCCCACACTCTAAGAGACACCACAAAAGATAAGGAAGAGATTCTGCCCACATGCCATCAGCACAGAAGTACCAACAGAAGACAGATATAAATCAGTGCTCTGTTTTGTGCCTGTACTGTCCGTGAACTAGGTTTATCTGGGAAAATGTTAAAACTATCACTGAAAACATTGTTTCTATCAGAAAATACATCTGATTTCCACAATGCTGATATAAGAAGAAAATTTGAGCATTGCCATATACCCACACACACCCAATTTATTATAGAACAGAATTCATTCAACTGAAATTGTTTTTCTTTTAAAGTAAAAATTTTTTAATTTAACATTTTTAAATATAAGTGCAAACTGTTAAATCTCCATTTGTTCAATAATCATTTATGAGCACCTATAAGATGCTAGCCAAATAAGTAGTTTGGTATGATGGAAAGGACACAACTGTTATAATTGAGCCAAACCTGGTTTTAATTTCTAACTCTACTACTTGTTTGATTTTGAGCAAGTAATTTAGCCTTTCTAGGCTCCTTATCTAGTTTCCTTATCTCTAAAATGAGCAATATAATTTATATTTCCAAAGCCTCTGTGAGAAATTATATATACACATACATATATATAAAAAATATGTAATGTACAATAAGAGACACTTGCAATAACAAGACACCTGTGCATTAGCGGTACCTATCTAAAACAATTATTTGATCTTTTCCTCAATAAAACTGATTTTCTACATTTTTCATGTTCGAAAGTACTGATTACTAGAGTTCTGAGGTCAGAGAATTGGGTTCAAATTCCAACTCTACCAATAACTTATCTGGGCAAATGACTCAATCTGTCTAACCCTTTAGTTTCTTCCAGATAAAACAGGAATAATGCTAGTACATATCTAGTGTAGTATTAATGAGATAGAAATGAAGAACGTAAAATAGTACTAAACTAATGTCTGACACTAATAAAGCATTGAATTATCTTTACTCATTAAAATCAACATGATTTTCAAGTCGTATTTACTGTTGCTACTGCAAATAAGAATACATGATTAAGAATCTAATGTAAAATATGATGATTATAGTTAATATAACATGGGGTTGTATTACTGAAATGTAGTTGCCAACACACATTCCAGATAAAGAGAACTACATTGAAATTTGGGAGAACTAACTGAAATTTGCTAAGAGAGTAGAACATTCTTGTTCTCACCAAAAATAAATAAGTAAATAGATGGATAAATATGAGAGGTGATGGATAAATTAAGATGGTAGGAATTTTTTCACAGTATATACATTTTTCAAATCATCACATTACACACTTCAAATATCTTACAACTTTGTCAATTATACCTCAATAAAATTAAGAAAAAGTAGTGTCAATATGCTAATGTTGAACAAAAGAATGCAGGATTTGACGAACGTGATGACATATCTCACCTACAGATAAATCTGCAAATGTTCCTAACTTTTTTCCTAGACTGACCAGATATTTTATTCTGCTTCAGTATCTTTGGGTCTCCAATTTAAATGTCACATAAAATCTAAATTACATGACAGAGTATTCAAGGCTTTTCACAATTTTGCCTACATAACACTTCTGCTACTCCCCAGTCTTTTATGCCCCCACTCCACCCTCCATTCTATATGCCCAGTCTCTCACAATTTTCAAAGTGAGCTATATTTTCAAAGTTTGGGGGCAGTATTTTCTCCAAAGAGATCAGTTAACATACTATCTTGTCATTTTCTACAGTTCTTCAAAACATCATTAGCCAAGATCTTAAACAAAAGCTACACCTATTGATACGTGATACAATACCCAGCAGAGTAGTCTTCTCAAGTATAAACTAAACATTCAAACTCATAAAACTACCTTGGGCTACACTTGCCATCAGATTCCCCTAAAGAGAAGTGGGACAGAGAGGCAGGACTCCGTAGGGGTCCGTAAGGCCTCCTTACTTAATGAACAGGCACATAGCACTTTTAGTCCGCTGTCCGAGAGCTATTCTCTTTACCCCTCTCTTAAACCCTGGGAAAAGCTTAGGTCCAAGGAGATGAGATTTATACAGGACAGGCTGTCCCACAAGAGTCAACATCTCTTGCAACAACTCCAAAGTCACTGATCAAGGATAGCTACAAGGGATCTGCCAATGTTACTATACCCAAAAGCCCAAGTAAAGTTGCTGGTCGAAATGCAGTTTACTAACCAGAAAACTATTTTGTTTATACTTTTATGAAATGCTATAAGGAAATCAAAATATAAATCTGTTTTTAAAACCGCTCTGTCCACAGGGAAAAAACTAAAAGCAGATCTTCCCTGGGGTTAGATACAAGTTTGCGAGTTAAAGAATATGGCTTAGTTCAAAGAAGCAACAGAACATTTCAAATCCCCACCAGAGTTGGAAAGATTCTAGCAATAGGAATAAAGCCAAAGTGAGTTCTATTTTAGCCTGTGAGAAAATCAGATAAGAAAATAAACCTGGAATTAATACCCTGAAGATGGATGGTGAGAACACAGACACCAGTTAAATATGTAGCATGAAATGGAACCACTGAAATCATCTAGTTCTATCTTTCCTCTTTACCTAACAGGAAACTGACACCTAAGGCATGCAAGGGCTTGCCCACCACCCGATGCTAATTGGTAGAAAAGCAGAAAGTTCAGTCAATCCCCATTCCAGCACTTTCACTGCTCTCAGTGTTACAGAAAGCAGCAACCTTGTTACCTCCCCCTTGTTACCTTTCTAGGATCTACTCATCTCTTGTACTGCCAATAGTTACTTGCTTTTCTGTGGGAGAATTCGCCTTTCCTCATCCTCAAGTGTGTGATGTGCGTGGAATTATCATGCCTACTCTAAAATATGAGTATAACTGACTAATTTTATCAGTGAGTCCATTTTTCCATAGGGAAGCTTCAGGGCAGTGAGATCTGAAATGGCAGATGAGCAGAGGCTCGAGTCCTATCTTCCTCCACACACACAGCAGACCAGCATCAGGGAGGGAGCAACTACTCCTTTAGAGAACTGAGGATTGAGGATGGATTTTTCCACAAGGAGCTGAGACAGAGAAAAGAGTCAGAAAGCCTGAGAAATGGTTCAGCAGGAACGAATGATCCAGGACACTGGGAAAGGACCAGACCTTCCCACGCTGGGACTCTGGGGGCCTCCCTCCCACTCCAAGACAACCTCCAAGCCTTGATGCACCTGGGGCTACTGGCAGCTAGATTAGAGTCTCAAAAGAAACCTACCCCTCCTCGACCTGTATTCCAGGGGGTACTAATCTACTGCAGCCTGGTGAGCTTGACTGCCTCTGGGAAAGAACACTGCTGGCTGCATGAGCAGAGAGCTGACATACTTGGGACTGCTGGTGACTAACTTTGCATGACCCTTCCTCCTCTGCCTAGAGTCCTGGAGTTTCTGGCAGCTCCAAGCTATCGCAAGAGGATGAGAACAAACCTCCCCCAAAGATCACAGATTACTGGGCAGGAATTGAGGTGATGGTACCTGCAACTGTTTGCAGCTAACTTGGTGGTTGGCAGAAGCACCAGTCCCTCCCCTGCTGGACTTGGCAGGTATCTGGACAACCTAACTACAGTTTACAATCTAAAATTTCCCACAGGGCCTGTCTGAAGCTCGAGAGCACTGTGCCTGGTCATCAGCTCATGCCTAAGACTCAGGGGAAAAGCCACGCCAGCACTGTTCCCCGGGATCAGAATTAGGATGCAGCTAAGGCTTCAGTGGAAGTTTGGGACTCCTCAGTAGTCTGACTTGAGCTGCCTTGACCAGATGCTGACCGCAGATCCTCCCATGGTTCATATGACTGCAGCACCAAGAGAGCCTTATGCCCTTGGCAATCTACTGTGGCAACCCCACACCCCCCCCCATATATCTGGCCCTCACCCGGTAGTCAGGTTTCTTGGATCACCACCTGGTGCTGGCTCTTGAGCTCGTCATCCTGATTAGAATCATAACAACAACAAAAAGCACATCATCCTAAACCAGTACCCTTGAAGTGGAAAATGTCTGAAGTTATGTTGAGACAAAGCTTCAATGCAGACTGAAAGTTCCAGGGAGTAACTGATAAACGTTCTCAAGGCCACACACCTGACTTACACCCAGATAACCACTTAGGAATCTCCTGCTTCTGTACTCCCTGCTTGATTCAAGGCAATAAATACTCTTACCTAATTGCCCGAGGCTCAGACTATGGAGAACGATCTCCTCTGAGCCTGCTGGTATAAAGAAAGATCTTCCCTCCTCTCTGAGTGCTGCTTCGTTCCCTGACAGAATTCTGCCGGAACACCCTATCACCTTCAATTCTAAGACACAATCATCACAACATAACTAGGAAGGAAGACTGTCTAGTGTAATCCATAGAAATAATCCCAGAGCATCAAACTGCAGAATGAGACAAAGGAATTCACCCGAATGGATGGATCAAGACAAAGACATGGGAAAAACTGCTAATACAACAGAATTTACCAAGAAGACTTTAGTACAACAGTCTTAATGATGGTTACTGAAATTAGGAAAACAATGAATGAACAAGAAATACAAAAAGGACAGAGAAAATAAGGGAGGCCAAACAAGAATCACAGAGCTACAGAATACAATAGTTTTACTGGAAAATACAAAAGAGGAGCTCAAAGTAGACCCAAGAGAGTCAAGAAATGAATAAGAGAGACAGCAGCTAGGGTAGCAGAAAACATCAAAAAGACCAACAATAAAAGAAAAAGCTATTAAGAAAAGTGAAGACAACATAAGAGACTTATGGGACAGCATTAACAGGAACCACATTTGCATTATAGGGAGTTTCAAAAGAAGAGAGAGAGAAAAGGGCAGAAATTCTATTTGAAGAAATAATGGCTGAATGGATACTTCGGGTTGGCTATGACCTAAATCAGACCAAAGAGAGGATAATCCCAGTCTCTGTATAGGCACTATTGGAAGAAATTTTCTGGCCCTCTACACAAGGTGGTGTAAGGGTATGAGGTTTGCACCTGCTACAAATATTTTGCCACCCACATGGGGAAGAAATCACTTTTCTTATTATAAGCATGTTGCTTTATAATATAGCTGACACACTACCTTTATCTAATTTTCAAAGTAAGTCCAGGTCAACCAAAAGTTAAACTGTCAGGCAGAAATGTAAAAGGGTTAAAATAACTATTTACCCACAATGTATTTCTTAAAAGTAGGAAATTACAATAGTCTATCCAAAAAAGGAGGGAAAGGGTAGGGAAAAACTTAGGGTGGGGAAAAACTTAAGATAATTTTTATTAATATACTTACCATCATCAGCTGCACCATCTGCTAGAAATATGTAGTAGCTCGTGTTTAGATCAAATCTATTCTTAACCCCAGGAAGGGTAATGTTTCTTCTGAAAGAACATTGCATAACACCATCCGCCAGCCTCCAAGACATATCCTTAAGAATATCCTACAAACACACACAATGGGTCTTCTCAACACCTTCCAAACACTTGCTAAAAATAAGATATGATCAAAATCCTGACCTATTCAATTTCCTGTCTAAGATACTTTGTTCTTGTTTTGTCTGCGTGTCATTGTTTTTCTACTTCCTATTTGAAGGTGCACAAGAAACATTTTCTCTCAGTTTATTTGTCTTTATCTCACTTGGCAAAAATATTGTTTTTACTTTGAGTTGGAATCCCACAATTCCTCTACCTGGTCAGAAACACTGGCAGATTTACTAGCTCCATCTGGTCACTAACACACAATCAAAAACAATGAAGAAACAATTAGCAAGTAAAAACCCAGTGACCCAAATTCAACATGCAAAGAAAGAGGGAGAAGTTCCAACCCCACTGCAGGAGTTAGCCCTGAGAGATCCGGACAGAAAACGCAGTGTCATTAAGTTGACAGCTCTGTCAGTGGGCACTGAGGTTGGTTCCATGACTTGGCTACTGTGAATAATACTGCTGTAGGACACTGTACTGGAGTTTGGTGGAGGCAAAGTGTAACAGGTACACATATGGAGGTGTGAAGTTGCACTCAAAAAGTTATATTAATGATTGGTAAATTAATAAAATTTGAAGAAAAAAAGAAAAACATTGTATGGTTTCAAAATTTTTAGAAAGTGATAGTTCAGCTCAGCAGGGTTCACTTGCACGTCTACTGCCAAGTAAAAAAGACATTTCTCTACCAGAAATATGTGACGTCACCTTGGTCACAGATGCCAACAGGGACACTTACAACAGATGCCCAAGGCACTAAACCACTCTCTACCACACGTGCTCCTCAGTCTATATGTTTTTGAAAAAGGGGCTGATGCTTTGACCATTTAACAAACAATAAAACATTTTTTTAAGACGTAACAAAAAACATTTAAATGACACAGCAAGAATTCATCTTTTCCTATAAGAGAAATCTGTCTTATGATTTAGCGTATAAAAGGGAAATGGTGGTCAACAGGTAGTAAGTTGCAGTTACGTAGGATGAATGAGTCTACATATGTATGTAAATGTACACACATGGTAACTAATGAGATAATGGATGTGTTAATTCACTTGACTGCAATCAATCCCTTCGCTATGTATATGTATATCAAAGCATCATGTCATATTAAGTATAGATAATAACAAAATAAAAATAAATCATAGAATCCCCCGCTTGATAATAACAAAATAAAAATAAATCACAGAATCCCCTGCTTGGGCAGGATGCTACCTGCAGGCTGGGAGGCTCTCTTGTAGTACAGCCCAAAGGTGTTCAGGAACCCAGGGGAGGTTCCCAGAATTTTCACTCCTACCTCAGGGTCCATCACAGGATGACTACGCCCCATCAAATGGGAAGGTTTTATGTGCACAATCTGATCTTCATGAATACACATGTAAGCATCATCATCATCACCCTGAAAAATATTGCAGATGAGAAAAGCATAAAGAAATTTCAACATTATTTAAATCCCTAATGAAATCAAATAAGATTTGATGCATTTAAAACATTTACTAACTTAATATTACATGACACTATGAATTCTAGAGAATTGACTGTCCAATCTATTAATTAAAATATTTTTGTTATAAAAACAATAATTTCCATGTAAAATATAAATAGACAGTAAAATATTTATAACCCATCACTAATTGAACACCACTGTTAAACTTTCATATATATTCATCTAAACCTATTTGTATTTATACAAATATTTTTTTCCCCAAATGGGGAAATATACCTTTTTTTACTTTTTTTATACTTTTTTTCAATTATCAACTTATCATGAATACTGTTCTAGATATTTATTTCTAATATCTATGTCCTACAAATTTTAGTGACTGTAAATGTACAACATTACGTTGAGTTTTAGAGGGTAATTTTTTAGAAGACACTAATCAAAATTCTACACACTCAATAGATTCACTATTATGTATTGAGACCAAAATATCTGAGCTTAAGGAGGCATGTTTTGTCAATTTAATTTCTAATCTATCATTTAGTCTCCAATATTCTTTAGCTCTAAAATTCAGATCTTCTTAACAGGAACTATAAGAAGACAGACTGCAGCTTCAAAGCACACAAAAGTACAAATTTTCAATATAACAAAATGATTGATTTTGAGACAAGCTGATACCACTGTAACTATCATACTATGTCTAAGTCTTTACAGGCAGGTCTCCTAAATATAGTAAAGGATTACAGGGATGGAAAAGAGGTAACTCAGGTCTCACTACTCTACAGAGAGGGTAAGAGAAGGCATTGCAAACCACCTACGGGTCCAGGCAATAGTAGAAACCCAAAGCTTAGAGCATGGGAGCACACACGAGAAGTTCCACTAAATCCCTGAATTAGACAGAACCTCTTTCCCCATTTGTTCCCCTCCATTCAAGCATTACAATGCACTCTGAGAAAACACTGAGCTGAATACGTGGGAAAAATAAAGATGACTAATTGGTCCTCAGAATTAAAGACAATGCTTTAATGGAGGAGACAGATGGTTATAATGCACATTAAATGTGACAAAATAGAGATTTAGACAGTGCTATGGAAAGACAAATTATGTAGGCCCAAAGGATTGACATGGCTTATCAAAAAAGACAATAATTAAAACTTAGAGAATAAAAAAGATATGTAAGTGGGTAAGACAGAACTAAGATTAAGGGAAAATTTTCCAAGCTGAGCAATTCCAAGACCAAAGATATAGTAGTAAAAAATATATTAAAATTTTATAAAACAGGCATTTTTTTTAGGTAAAACTAATGCAATGTAAGACTAGAAATTCCAAAAAAGAACTTAAATTTTGAAAGCCTTGCTAATGAAAAGAACATTTTTCTATAACTACTAAAGGTTCACTAAAGGATTTGGAGATAAGATTAAAATAATCTCAATTGTGTGTTGGCAAGAGCACTGTTGAATGATGAAATGGAAAGCAGAAATCATGGAGAAGGGAAGACTAATAAGCGGTTACCACAGCAGTCCAGAGAGAAGACAATAAATGTATATGCCAAATCACAGATAGTGACAAGGCAATAAATAGAATAAAGGAAGTATGGCCAAGGAAAAATCAAAAGTATCTAGAAGATTTTTAGCGGTCAAACATATTGTACCCAAATCTTAATTTCTAAATACTATTCCTATTAAATAGGAGAGGTACTTTAAGAAATAATGAAATCCATCAAAGTTAAAATTAGAGAACATCTTGTTACATCAGAAAACAAGACATGCTCAAAAACTAAAGGAGACACATAAAAGGGCACAGAATCAGCTTGAAGGGACTGCCAATGGCCACATTTAGATTAACGGGAGCACCAAAAAGAATGATGGTAATGAACTCTAACACAATAAACAAAAGTAGATCATTAGACTTTTACTCCAAAAGCAAAGGGAGACACAGAGAAGAAAGTTCTTCCTTTCAAAAGAATGACAGTTAATTAATAATTAGACAATCACCATTTTGCAGCCACCCAAGTAAAACTGATTCAGGAAAGGAACAGAAATAAATCACTATCCTGATAAAATGTTATTGGAGAATAGAATATTCATATAAAGTATCACCTTAGAGATTACTTATTAATTTTTAAAAAGAAAATACACCTTCACAATGGAGAGGTTTGTAGATGCCCGTGATTGCACTTAATCAATAATGAAAAAATCTGACATTATGTACCTCTTGATATGATACACTGAAATGTATTTCTATGTAACACTTATACCGAGAATATTAATTTGAATATATCTAAACATTTGGGAAGTTTTACAAAACAACTGGGCTGGAAAAAAGAAAAAAGAAAAAAGGTACAGCAACCATTCCAAAGTAAAGGAGACAAGAGACATAATAATTAAATGTATTGAGTGATAACTTACCAGATCTCAGATCATAAAGTTCTTTTTAGTTATAAAAGACTTAATTAAGACAACTGAGGAAATTAGAATATAGACTGTATCTTGCATATATTTCAAATGACTTATGTCATTGTTAACTTTTCTCAATGTAGTAAAGATATTTTGGTAATTATAAGAGAAAATTCCTTGTTCTAAGGAGAGACATACAGAAAACTTTAGAGACAGTATTTCATGGTATATACAATCTATTTTCAAATAAGTTCAGGAGGAAATGTTTATGTACACCTCCCAAGGAAATCTACACACACAAATGTGCGGGCACACACAGAAGCACATACACAGAAAGAGAGGGAATGAGAGACAGTATAGTTTGTATACTCAATATTCTTTCTATCATTTAACAAAATATCTGAGTTGGGGAAGATGTCTGTACTCTGAAATCCAGTTAAAATTCAGATATTAGCAAGTTGTTAGTAAAAATATGTAAAATTATACCTTTCATCAATTTTAGTGCTGCAGTCTAATACCAAAACAACTGCTATCATTAATTTACATACTAAATTGAAAAAAGGTATAATTTCGGCTACCTTATCAGTATTCATAACATAAGATACCTTCAGTATTTAAATTTATATTACATATTGAGGAGAACAGCAAGTCAAAAAATATCCCAAAGTTTTTTAAATAACAACTAAAAATAGAAATAACCACTTTAAAAATATTTTTAAGGATAATTTATTTTTCCCAATTTAAGCATACAGGTGTAGAGATGATTTTAATCATTAAATAGAATTGCTCTGTAAATCAACTGCACCTGCATAATTAAGTCTTTTTTATAAACATTTTTGATGATAACTATACTAGAAACATAAGATTTTTAAGTAGGGTAAATTTATCTTGAATTAGAGATAAATGCTTTTGTGTCATCTATGCCTACAACTTAGAATAAAAATAACTGGTCTAGCTGCAGGCTACTTACCACCACACTCAATACAACAATAGTGTCCTTTCCTCTTGCTGACACATTTTATTTGACCAGCAAGGAAATATGTTAATATAATATTGCATTAAATTTGACTAAAAAGTGACTGGAATTTTTAAAAAGTGACTAGAACATCTATCTCAATGAATGCTATATCTTAGACATGAGCCTAATGAAACTACACACTTATCCCAACAAGATTACCATTGTTTATCCTTGTTGGACTCCTCTTTATAACTCCTTTAAAGTCAGCTCCATCACATTCACACGAGTACTACCACCACCTTTCCGTATTGCTTTATAGTTCGATTTTGTTTTTAACCAGCCTCATAATCCAACTTATACACCAAGCTTGGTTCATTTTTGCCAGCACTAGGAATACCCAAGAGAAGATGCAATAAATAGGTCTGATGGTAATTATAAAAGGAAATGGGGAAAATGTCTTGAATAACTGCAGTATCATTTAAAATTTCCCATAAAGGCAACTTTAAAGGGTAAAAAATTTTAACTCTTATACAGTCTTCTTTTTTGTTGTACTTTTTTAAGGTAACGTTGGTTTGGTATTTTTTTATTTCATTGAAGTACCATTGGTTTAAGTAGTTGTTAGTATTTTCTCAGTATAGGATCTCCCCCGCAGGGGTAGTGACCATTGCACACCCACAACCAAAGCACCCAGAGTCCTCCACCATAGACCACTGTGCTCCCTCCCCATTTTGTTCTTGCCCTTCTTTCTCCCCCTCTGGAAGCCTCAGTTCTGGGGTGAGCATCCAAGGGTCCAAGGGTTAGTTTTCAAGTTTGAGTTTACCTGAGCCTTTGTTTGGTTTCTCTATGTTCCATATAAAAGTGACACCATTCGGTATTTGTCACTTAAAAATTTTTAAAGCATGGGACATATATTATATCTCATAGGTTTAAGGTATATCCTTTAAAAGAATATAACACGTGAATTCAGGAACTATACAGTAAAGTATATACTCACATATATATATTCCAGTATCACCCCCCCCCCCCAGACAGACTTGGCTTTCTGAAATACTGGCAACCAGCAAGGACAAGGGCCAATGTGATGAAAGTGCACTTTTGGAGAAAACATAAGTTCTTCTATCAGGGATCTCAGAATTCCAAAATTTCCTTTTTTTTTTTTTTTTTTTTTTTGTGATTCCCTAAAGAAGTGATGTTAAGTGCAGAACCTGACAGGAAGAAAACTCTCAAGAAAAGCCTCCTTGCCTTTGCTAATGCAGAGGTAACAAGCACCATTTGCAGTGGAATTCCACCCCTCCCACTCCTGCTGCCCACCTTGCTTGAACGGGACCTCCACGGGTCCTACCCACAATAGTCTCCTTCCTTCTCCCTGAGAAATCAGGATACTTATGCAGCCCTTTCCTCCTCCACACCAAAGCACAGGCTTCCACTACAATCATCTAGTCCATTCAGCACTATTCAGGGGAGCAAGAATCAGCTTAAAACAAATATTGCCTTCTGTAGACCTGACAAAGGAGTCTACTGGTAAAGAGCACATCTCTGCCTGGATATGCCAGGCTTAGTTCTCTTTGGAAAATGGACTGATGACTATCAAAATGGGGACACCAAGAGCAATCACTGCTGGCTACTTGATCAGCCAACTAGGGGTTGAAAAGTTACACAAGCAACATGAGATTTTATGCAGTTCTTGCTTTACCATAGAACGAGAGCACTTCTTGCTTTATCATGGAGAGATAAATAGACAGAGATAGAAAAAAAAGTGGCATATCCCTCAGAAATAAAGTGACTTCCATCTTTCCTTAAGATAGTATGTAACTGCCCAAATGTTAAAAACATGCAACACTTAGAGTTATTTATCTTAGAATCTGTTTTATATTTCTCTGCCCAGCACTCTCCACTGCTCCCTACAATATGATCATTTGACTCTGGAACAAAGAGTTAAACCACCATTGATTAGAACTCACTCCAGTGATTTTCTTTTCATTACCACGTATGTAAGTGAGAGGTACAAACCATCCATCGGTCATGAGAAAATGCAAAGGATAAATAGCCTTCACTAGGGCCACTCATTTCAATCATCACTGACTGGTCATCAGGCATGAAGGACAAGAAGACACAGGCACGCTCCTTCTCCGGATCACAGTTCAAAGGACTCCTAATGCAGAACTTCTTGGTACCACAATCTAAAGCACTGAACTAGAAAAACAACAGGAGGAAAAAAGTCTTAATTATCAAACAAGCATTTCATTCCCAATGACAGAAAAGTCACTACTTTGAAGTACAGGTTTCAATGAAAATAGCTTTTAATGACAAGTATTCAAATTAGGTAACAAAAGACACAACCCAAATTACAAATGGTCAGCACAGCACTTAGTGAACTTTTAAACTTTATTTTAATTGAAGTTTGGAAGCCACACTAGTTGGACTGTAATTATACATGAATATTAAAGTTCCTTTAATATGCAAAGTAGCTCACGTTAATTATGTTCTGGAGCAAAGTTTCAAGGAATACTGAAGTCCACACTGACATTCTTTCATTAAGGGTATCCTCTAGTTTTCAGATGGCATTTTAAAAAGCAAGCAAACAAACCCTTAGCGAGGTTCTGTATTTAGAAGCTGGATTCTGCTTCCCTTCTAGAATTCAGGTTCAAATTTAATATTAAGACAATATAATAAAAAAATGTTCACTTATATGTATACCATCACTCCATAAAATATTAACAAGTTAGTAGGGCAGAAAGAAGAACAACCAACAACGATTTCAATTGAGAGATTCTTGGTATGGCAAATGAGAGAAAAAGTCTCAACCTCACTTCTACAATTTGAATGGGCTATGTATGACAGTCCATTTCAGAATAGAGCTAACCATTAACTTTATGTAACCAAATGTAATGGAAACGGTATCGAAAAATAATACTCATTTCTACTTCTACTCTACCAAATTTTTCCCACACTGAACAAATCTGCAGTTCTATGTGGACACCAACTGGGTGTCCTATTTTTCATTTCTATTCTGACACTATCTACCTGAACTTAGGATCAGATTCCACAAGTACTCAGTTCCACATTTAGATGCCAATCACAACCCCCAGGTGATCATCTGTACTTCTGGCCAGTCATAAATTCCAGGTTATCACAATCCTCTCCTCAGATTTGAGGATTTACTCAGATGCTCACAGAACTCAGGAAAACAATGGACCTAATAGATTACCAATTTAGTATAAAAGAATGGAACTCAGGATGACAGCAGTTCTCATCCCGCACAGGTCAAGCGATGTGGGAAGGGGCAGGGCCTCTCAGAGGCAGCACCACCACATATTCAGTAACCTACGAGCTCTCTGAATCCCATACTTTTGGGACTTTGATGGCAGTTTCATCATGTAGTTATAACCAATTATTAACTCAATTTCAGTTCTCTTCCTTCTTTGGAGAACGGTGGGCAGGGTTATAAGCCCCAATCTTAGTCTTTCTAGTGACCAACCCTTGTGCAGAATCCCACCAGGAGTTAACTCATGAGAAAATAAAGACACTTCTATTAACCAGTAAATTCCAAGGGATTTATCTATTTCATAGACACTCCTGCCATGCACGAAATTACAAGAGTATTAGGAGCTATGTGTCAGGAACTAGGGTCAAAGGTCAAATATTAGCAGGAAGTAGGGACTATATTATACATTAAAAACTTGTAGGAACTTACATGTAATCACAGTATAAAGGAGAAAATAAGCCACTAGAAACTAATAAACAAGGATTTGGGTACCTTCTCTCCCTTTAATTCATCATGTTTGCTAAATAATTTATTTTCTCAGGGTTTCTTTACTTCCAACTATATAACAGGAAGACCCTGAGATCTCTTCCAGCTCTACCAATACTGTAATCCTAGGACACTGAATGAAACTGACATAATTAGAGATTGTAAAGCCTGTCACACAGAGACATAATAAAAGTCTCCCAACAAATGCCTTTTTTGTGAATATATAGGGAGACATCAATCTTCTCAACAGTTTCTTACTGGGAATCTCAGGTCCAAACTCTGTACTTCCCTAATGCAACTTTAAATAAATAAGCATTAAGACTAAACCTAGAACTTGAGAAAAATCACACATCTGTTTATTTAAATAAAAGTGTAACATTCATAATAATGTAATCAAATATAACTGTCATACATTGCAAAATCTAAGAGATTATATAGGATACAAGTAATTTACTTAGTTTTCCCTATGAGAACAAAGAGACATAAGAAGGTAAGAAAGGAAAGGAGAAAAATAAAAACTAATATTTACTGAATATTAAGTGCAAAGCAGTTAGAAACTTTATATTCATTGTAATACTCAATGATCACGGTGATTGTAAAAACGAGACATCATTATTTCTCATTTTATAGGTTAAAGAAACTGAGATAGAGAACTAAGTAACTTGTTCCAAAGTCACACAGAAAGTAGATAAGACAGGACTCAGGCCCAAGTTTATTCTTTCAATTATAAAAACAAAACTGCTTTAAGACGTTTTTCGTTACATTTACTTCTGAATTAATAAGGCTAGTGGGGCCTCCCTGGTGGCGCAGCGGTTAAGCGCTGCGCTGTGGAGCTGTTGGCAGCAGTGATGCGAGTTCGACGCCCGGCCGGGGAGAATCCCACATGGTGCGGCAGACCTCTCCTGCCTCACCCGCTGCTCCCCTCAGCAGTGTATTTCTGATCTGCCTGTTCTGCTCCCCGCTCTGTGTCTGATGAACCCTCTCGCCGCCCCACGCCTCTGGCCTGTACCCCAACTTGTATGTATAAATAAAAAATAAATATTAAAAAAATTAAAAAATAATAATAATAAGGCTAGTGATCAGAATTGCCTTCAGTAAAAGCTCTCTAATATTTAAAAAACATTACCCTTTCCAATACAGATTTTTTCAATCATAATTTTTTTAAACTTAGAGGGCCTAAATGAAATTCTTGGTTATAAACTTGTAGAAGAAATTCTGTGGTTTAGCACAGAGAATTCATTCCTCAATACTCACTCTCCTTAAAGAAATAAAATTTAAGAACCATTACTATTTCAAGTTTCCTCCAAATCTTCTCTAAATTTGGCTTATATTTTAAACTCCCTCTCCATGTTTGATGCTTGGCAATGTTTTAAAAAAAAAAAAAGAAAAAGAAGACAGCTTCTATAGCTTCATTGACTTATTTTCAAATGAAAACATATCCACTGCAAGTGTAGACTGTAAATTCATAACCACACTTTGAACACCCAAGGTCTTGCAAGTCCTTTATTCTAACCTATGTCATAATGTCATAATGTTTCAATGAAGACTTCCTTCAGATTGCCTACAAAGCACCCAAATCTTTCCACCAGGACCCAATACAACTACTTCTCCATTCACTTTACCAAGAATAGAACCACATTTTCCAAGGAAGATGCTATGTTACATTGCATATGGTGATAACATAAAAGTGTTACCCACTGGTTTAGTTAAATGGGAGACTGGAGGTAAGGTTGACAAAGGTGCTCTTGTGGCTTCAGGAGTGGTAAAAGGCAGTGCATTTGGCTGTGAAATTACAGGACTAGGAATCTTCACCCAGTAGCTTTTATACTTCTCAACCACTGTAACACTGAAAGGCAATACCATTAAGATTAGACAAAACCCTGATTGTAGTCCTCCATAATTCAAATCAAAACTTTAAAGGAAAAAAAAGGGAATGAACCAAGAATATAAGATATAATAGCACCTAGTCTTGTCTGAGGCAAATTTCTAATGATTTTCTTCCATCCGATCACTAAATGGATTTTCACTGTTCTCACTCTCTCCCGCTTTCTCAATCCCACTTCTGTTGACTTCTTTTCTCTTGTCTGTCCTTTCGGCATATTCACAGCAGCCACAAATGCCAGACCCAGGGATTCAACTGAATAGATTTCTACTCCCTGACATATAAAGAACATACTACTAACTCGTTTCATACCACACTCTTCAAAGTAGCCCAAAGGGCATGTGTAGCAGAGAGCTAGAACAAGAAGCTATACAGAGGCTGCATAAGCCACCTCCCCTCTTACTAGGGTCACATCCCCTTTTTCACATCCCATACAACATACAGGCACAGGCTGATTTACTGTGCTGGGAATCTGTGAAAAAAGTGAAGTAGAAAATGGAGACATGACAGGAGAACAATTCTCCTCTTAAAAGTCTATAACAACACAACGAACCACTATATGGCTTTATTATATTCCATTTCTCCTGGCACACTGGATTAAGGAAGAAGAACTATTATAATTCTATGAATTTATAATCCTGAGAGCACGCAGGCCCTTATTTTCTTACAATCTAATCTACAAGGTCTAGCACTACAAAGTTGACACTGATATTTCAGAAATGTTTTTCCTATTCTTACATTAAGACAGGTGTAAATCTAAAAAAACTATTAATCCACATATCATAGAGACTCAAGTATTAATTGATGGCTCTTACTACTAGTATGAAGGCAGTAAAAAATTTCATTCATTCAACAAATGTCTATTAATTGCCTATGAGTGCCAAATCCTATACTAGATGGTGGGTATACACTGGTGCGGAAGAAGATAAAAAGGCAAAACAACAACTTACATCATGAAGGTGGTATCAACTAAACTAAATCTATCCTATATAGTTGAATGTCCAATAAACACAAAAAATAATACAAATCATTGCTCTTTCATTTATTCTAGTTACAGAGCTGTAAACTTTTACTCACAGAAACTGTATGTGATTTGGGGCACTGTTTGGAGCGTCCCAGAAGACTTTAATTTCTGTTTTCTTAGATGAACTTGTGTGACTCACAGCTGATCCCTGAAATAAAATGGAAAGGAACTACTATTCAGTGACTCAATAGCTGGCAAGGCTGAAACCACTACCATTTTGCAAAGTAATTTATCATTTCATGACATTCTGTAAAAACTATTCATATAGAACAGGGACTCAGGTTCTCAACAAATACATGTCAAATGGTTGATACCAGATTAGCCTCTGACTCCATGAATAAATTAAGTCAGCAGAAATTTAAGAATTGAAGGGAGCAATGAATACTGTGTGTTAATGTTACGTAGAGCCTGCTCATTATTTTATTTATACTATAAATTTATATTCCTTCCATTAATAGAAATAGAATGCAGAAGATTTATCAAAAGAAAAAACTATTTCCAAATACGCAGCATTAGATTTTGGTAATTACTTTAGCTTAAAAACAACATTATTTCCCTCTTCCATTCATCTGGAAAACTTCTACTCATTTTTTGAGTCCTGGAGATAACCTTCTCCAAGAAGTTGTCTCTCAATTCCCTGAAGCTTGTGAGTGGCATTCCACACTATGCCTCCCTCTCCCTCTGTGTATGCTTCTAAATTATCACACTGTTCTACTTACGTCTGTCTTATATTCATATATTCTACTTATGTGCACATGTTATATGACCGGATATTCTACTTATGTGTAAGGCTATGAACTCTTGAAGAAACAAGAGTAAGGATTGTTCATCACCATATCCCTTGCTTATAGGACAATTTCTAATAAAATAAATTAATGACTAAATGAGTAAAAAAATCAGATCCTCACCCCACTCAAGAACTCTATTTACAATATTTACACCCTTCACAAATCAATGAGTTAATATTACATAAAATATCAAAAACAATAAACTCTTCAAACTACTGTCCTACCTTCCCTAGGATGCTGATTTGGAATATATATTGCCAGTAGTGAAATGAGGGGGGAAATTTTAATGATTAAGAATCTATTTAGTTGTCTACAACAAGTCAGAAATGTTCTTTATCTTGTAAGCACCACCCTGTAGTGAAAAGACCCATGGAAACTGACAGAAATCAATTTCAAACACAAACCTGCACATCTTCACAGGTCAGAAGCTGTGATACTTGACTGTCAATCAATGTGAAGGAACCAAGAGGAAGACCACTCAAATCCTCAGCGTTACGGGCTTCCAAGAGAAAGCCTTTAAATACTGGTCCTGACAAAGTAACTGAGAAAAGGAAAAATAGATAGGTTATGAGGGTCAGCAACATCCCAAAAATGAAAAACTATTTAGAGGAGACATGTCACAATTAGGATCAGGTATATGTATACAAAACTACTCCAGAAGAGAAAACAGTAGCATTCACCCTACAGACAAAAAAGTCTAAATTGACCCATAGAATATTCACTCTGTGAGATGTCAATAGCCACTACACAGTAGGAACAAGGTAGGTGATGGCCAGAAGGTGGCCCCTGGGAACAAATTAGTTTGGAAAATGTTAGATGAAAGTAAATACTACTTCTTTACTGCAAAAACCGCAGCCCCTTTCACTTTAGCTCTGCAGTATAAAACTCTAAGAGGTATGTTATATGTAACACTCAAAGCATTCCAAACCTATTTTTCCATATACTCTTTTTATTAGAGAATCTATTAATATTTTGCATTTCTACAGTTGCAGAAAAGAGTTAATAAAATACTATTTTAGGTACACCTTTATGAGTGAGATTACATTGTGCCCAAAGATTGAGGGTTACATAAGATTTACACTACATCAAGAATGATAAGAGTTTGTTATATCTTAAACAAAACAAAACAAAAAAAACAGAAACTTTACTTTTCACTTCTGTTGAGTAATAGTACTGTTAGTGATGACACATTAAATAGTGATAAGAAAAAAACATATGTAAGCTTGTTCTCAGTGGGAACTAACACATATGCTACTTAAGGAATACAGTCACCAGTAGTTAAATACAAAAACAGGATGGAGAGAATGATGGTATTTTACCAAAATGGGATGAAGAGACTTAACTGATATTGCAAAACTCCAATATTAATAAAATGCAATGTACCATCAAAAGAGTAAAATTAAACTATAGTTAATCCCAGCAGCATACCTTTGATCTGATCTCCAGGTCTGAATGTCAACTGACTCACTGAAATGTTGTGAACTGGATCAGAGTGTGGAGTATGGCCATGTGCAGGAATCATTCCATCGCATGATTTTGTAACTTTTCCATTGGGATAATTAGCAACAGAACTAACGTGCAATAGAAGTATGAAGGACCCAAGGGTAAATCCTGGAACTGCCATCTCAAAATAAGGAGATTAAAGCACATTATTTTCTTAAAAATATAAAAGATTTCATAGCGCAGAATTGTGATCCTAGAAAATTATTTGCTTCCAATAATCAACTAACCATATTCACAAAAAAATACATAAGAAGAAGAATATGATATGTGAAGCTTGACCTGTATTTGACTCTCAACTCTGTCAACTATCAATTGTGAGATCTTAAGCAACTCTCTTAGTCCTTTACCTCTTTACTTGAAAAATGAGAAAAGTTAGACCCACCTTTAAAAGTTGTTTTTAATAAAATTAAGATAATGAATGTTAGCGTTCATTTGCACAACTGAGAAACAATAAACTAGTCAAATAAAAGCATAAGGTTTTACTCAATTCCTACTAGAAAGTTTAAAGTACAAGTAAGAAATGTTTCTTCTATACTTAAACATCATCACCAAAATAAATCTCTACTATGACCTCTCCCAACTTCCCAATAAACTAATCCTGGTGAAAGGGTGAATGATTTGATCTGCAATGCTGAAAACTCAGAATAACAGGCAACCAGTTGCAAGAGAGAATATGTCTACTGTTTATGTGACCCAGATACTGCTGAATTAAGAAACGCAATTGTTAGTCCACTCAGTTTTCTTCCTCTCCTTTGGTTCTGCCTCTTACCCTCTACCTTATATCAGTGTCAGGTTTTTCTAGACCATGTCAACAACTGTACTTTGTGCTGTAAAAAGTTGACATTTGTGGAGTCATTTAAAACATGGAGCAGGGCACCTGTTACAGAGAATTACATTACCTGTCTTCTTTGAAATGGGACAAAAAGCAATTGTTTTAAGAAACTACCAAGCAAACAATTGTTGGTGAAGTCATCCAGATCACAGAGAGTAATGATTATGGACTTTTTGCTGGAGGATAGAATCAGTAACCTATTATGTATAGCCAAGAATAATCTAAGCTTGTTAATATTAATTTACTCTTTTCTTTAACTACTTGTCTCATCTTCCTCTTTTCTTCCCATAAAACTCCCAAATTTATCCCTCCTTGGGGCATGTCTTAGGTTCTACTTGAAATACAAATTTTTAATTCCAAATAAACATGCTTTGTATTATTAATTGCCTTCAGTATTTGTAGGTTGACAATCTATATAGTCAGCACCTGCAATTCATAGTATATAACAATGCTAGAGGCAGATGGGCTGGATTGTTACAGGCAGTAAATAAAGTCAACCCTGTGGACCGGCTACAGATAGGAAGAGCTCAAGAAGCAGTTCATTCTCCTTAGAAATCAAGTTTTCTATATCATAGATCTGATTATAAATGAAATAAAAGCACTCAGAATCACTTTTTATAGTCGTGTAAATTACCATCAAAGTTCCCCAGTAGAACAGAGCTAACCTTCAGGAATTTCTGCTAGACAAGAGAAACTGTGCTGGGGGCTACACACATTAACCAGCTCTGCACTTTAAATCAGTGGCTCCCAAGTAGACAGCACAGGGTTCAGTGATGCTGCATACCTCTATTTTTTTAGCAAACATCAAAGCTAAATAAAAATCATCCCCATTTAAAGATGTATAAGAGGAATAAATGAATTAATCCAGCACTTCTGAAAAAAGCCTACTGCATAAGAGAAACGTGAGACTTCTCTGTACGCAGAAGAAAACGGTAACTTTGAAAATGGTTAATTACCGTAGCAAACAATACTTAAGAAAATAACTACTCAGGAGGGAAGCAATTGGAGCATTTTCTGTTTAAACATGACTTCCAGGTACTTTTGTTAGGGCCACACCTGCTTTTAGGATCAGGCAAGATTTACTGGTGAAGATCAAAGTCACAGTTTTAATCATGTGATTTAGAAAACATAATATGAAGGCTAAATGCAGTAATGTGCCACTCACCTAAAGGATGATGTAGTGGAAACAGTTAATTCAGTTTAACAAATAGTTATTTGGCATTGACTTCCACTCAGGGATAAGTGGAAATGAGACTTATTTTCTAGCCTCCGAAATGCAATAAGCAGTTAATTAACATTAAGCAAATCATTTAATCCTGGTCTCAGTTTCTTTATTTGCAAAATATAGCAGGGCCAACCCTAATATTATAAGGTTAGGAAAGCAAATTGAAATGCATGGTATGAGATACTCTAGCAAGAAGTGTAGGCAGGAAAGGGAAGTGACTAAGATACCACCACCTGCCACTCACTAGGAAATTATAACGGTCAGAATAACAACAGCAATTTCTTTGTCCTTTGTCTGATGCTGACCGTTCAAGGTGAAGTTCTATTTTCATAACAATGGCTAATGAGGGTTTTTTTGGTTAATTATTTAAGGTACAACATTTTTCAGACTAATATATCAATTTGTTGGCCAACCAAAGCCAACATATTGCAGGGAATAGACAAGTTATTAATGCAAACATTTTTACCCCATACTATTTATTTCCTTTTTCAATTATATCATTTTTTTAGTTTTTAAATTACGTTTATTGAGGTAATGTTGATTTTCAATACTGTACACTCTTTTAGAGGTATAGGGTCACACCTCTACAAATAGATGTTTTTGACACTGTGCCCACAACAAAAGTACTAGTAATCCTCCACCATAGTCTATTGGACCCACTCCCCATCAGACATATTTAAGTTAAAATTGTGGAATATAAATAATTTGTATTACAATTTCCTTCAAGCATTGGAAAAACTCCCACCAATTTTGGATGATTTTACACGTTTTTTTCTTTATATTGACATTCTACAATAGGTGTACTATAGAAAATAAAACAAAAGATACCATCACTTGTACTTTGTTATTCCAGGACAAAAATTAGGCCTATTAGTTTAAAAGATTAAAGGAAAGATTATTCTGATTCTTAACTGAAATATTCCCAAACCTAATGAGATCTATTGTTCTCTTTCTTGCCTGAAAAACAGGTAATTAGTAAAAAGAGCATAATTACTGCTTATACCATGTTACACATACATCACACACAAAAATACAACTTTAAAACAAATGTATTCTTTATTATTTAAATACCAAATTTTTAAGGCTGAATGACTATGTAATTATTACTGTGATTGTGGCCCACAGATGCAAGTGATGTTAATTAGGACAATATAGTTATTACAACAAAATAAAATTCAGATAAAAATGGGAATTTTAAAAATACGTAAATATAAGAAAAGGGAAAATGTTAGTTAACATTTGAAAATAAATTGGTTTACCAGATGTCTTTATTATATGATAAAAGAAGGAAAGTACATCTTTTGAAACTATATCAAATGATTAAGCTAGCAAATAACTAATCAAAGTTCCAAATCTTATTATTAGTCATTTCTCTTAATTTAAGGCATCAAAGGAGTTCAAAAGTTAACATGCATTTAAATTTGTGGGAACTCAGCCCAGTACCACCCACTCTACATCACCCAAGATAAAGGGTGAAGCACAGATTCAGAGTCTTAATTGACATGGAGGTAGGTATAACAAGGTTTTCTTCATTATGAAGCATGATCTTCAATAAAGCAAAAACTTAACTAAAGAGTTCACTATGAAATATCTAATTTGGTAAAGGATTTTTTCTTTTTGGTTGAATATAGTGGGTATATTTAATTTTTTAACAAACTCAAAGTAAGAAGTATTTTTACATTATGACCCAACAAACATTTCAAAAAACATTATTTACCTTTAACACACGTGATAAACTTGTATTTTATGCTGGCTACATCCTAATGAATTGTTATTTCAAAATTTAACAATGGATCCTGACCTGCAGTATAAAAAACATTACATATGGTATACATAGAACATGAAGTTTCAGCCTTGAGTCAAGTTCTAAATTAGAAATATCAAGGATTTCAGTTTAAAAATGAGAGTTCTCATAACTGAAGAAGAAACAAACAAGCCAAGCAACAGGGAGGATTTTTAGATAGATTTATCCAATGGATGTCCTATTCTCTTTTACTCTATTTGTGAGCTAAACAAAACCATAAATATGCCTAATAAATTAGCATCCTCATATTGACCTTCTATGAGAAAAAAAAACTTACTAACCATAATATAAAACATTTAAATGCCTAAAGCAATTAAACATTCCTTACAATTTTTTTCTTTTACTTTATTACAAGTATAAAATTTTTCGATTAATTTGTGAGTCAAACAAGCTTTTGTTTCTAAGATTTGATCTAGAAACAGAACTACTATTTATGATACTGTTTTTATTGGAAAATAAAATAGAAATTCTAAGCTGAATTAGAAATTAATATGGGGACACTGCATATTTGTAAGGACAGTATTCCATCCAGAATCTGGGGCAAAGCTGCTGAACTTTGCACTGTGGCCAAACAACTGAGGTTGTAGTAAAGCGTTTAGAAAAATAGAACCATAGAATCTAAGAAAGTCACAAAAGTTAAGGCTAAGCACAAAAGATACATGGAGAGAAGTGACATTTCTACTACAAAAAGAAAGGATTACAGTTTTATTATAAAGGGGGGAAGAAAATACTGGGCAAAGGGAAAAGAAACATTTGATGAGAACCTGATATATACTACATCTAGTGTAATCTTACAACAATCAGGTGTTATTTTCATTTTAGATATGTTAGAAACTGAGACCAAAGAATGTACAGTAAAGCACATATACTTTAAGGGTTGCAACCTAAATCTAGCTCCATAATCCATGTTCTTTATAGCACTACACCACTGCTCTTTAGTTGGAGAGAGATCTAGAAGAGTAAACAAATCTAGCAAGGATCTAAATTTCACAATGAACAAGGCTAGTACAGCCATACAGTGACAAAAATTGAAATTAGCCTTTCTAATTCAAAATGTTGAGTCGACTGTATGAGTCTAAGAAGCAACGTAGAGATTTCAACCACAGAACTAAAGGTCCCAAAAGAATAGGTATAAGAAATAATAATAATCCAACACCTAAAACCACTAAATGCTCAATAAATGATAATTGCCATTATTTGTTACCACCATTAACTTTCCTGTTATCACTATTAACTTTCCTAAAAACTCAGGAGGTCATCAAAAGACAATGTGAATTTACTTGGGATCAAAGAATTACAATTTGGAGCACAAAGATTCAGGTAGAGGGGCCTCCCTGGTGGTGCAACCCGTTAAGCGCAGCATTATGAAGCTATCCAGAGCCACTGCAGGGAGTTCCATACCTGGCCAGGGAGATTCCACATGGAGCAGCAGACCTCTCCTGCCTCGCCCGCTGCTCCCCTCAGCAGTGTACTTCAGTAGATCTTTCTGTTCTGCTCCCCACTCTGTCTCTGGTGAGTCCTCTCACCACCCCACCCCTCAGGCCTATACCCCAGCTTGTATGCATAAACAAATATATCTTTAAAAAAAAAAAAGATTCAGGTAGAAATCTAAAATGTGCCCCAAGTAGGAACAAAAGCCAGGGGTATTTATGGGCATTAAAGAGGAAGATGAGATAACTGGTTAAAGAGTTAATTAGTGTTAACAAGCTTAAACTTTTCTTGGCTATACACAATTGGTTACTGATTCTATTCTCTGGCAAAAGTCCATAATCATCAGTCCTCAAGCCCCAAAAGCCTTCTCAAACAACTGTTTGTTTTGTGGTTTCTTAATTGCTTTTTGTTCAGCCCCAGATCTTTGATCTAATTGAAAGACAGATAATACAGAGTCACTGTAATGGCTGCTTGGCTCTATTGTCAACTGGCTCCATAAATGTCAACCTCTCAGATTCTATATCCCAAAATACAATAATTTTTCCGGAAAACTATTGTGATTAGACAACTGAGATTTCCAAGTCTTTTTTCAGCATTTAATTTGTTTGAGTCTTCTGAAATATTTCAGAAAGTTTGCTCCCCTTTCCAATAATTTAACTTTACCTTCATAGAAAACTTCCACATCAATAATTAAAATGACTTTGATAGCTGAATCAAAAATTATAGAAAATTAAAAAATAGGTCAAGAATTTTCACTTTCTCAGACAAAAATGTTTCAAAAATGTTTCAGACTCCATTTTCACAGCAGGAAACAGAGAAAAATGACTTTCTTAAATTAACAATTGAAATGATAAAATTTTCAGAGGCAGTTCTAAAACAAAGAGCATAAAAAATGGCATATTGAATACCAATTTGAGATTCATTAGGTCTGACAACTTAAGATGATTAAAGACTTCTGAAAAGAGTTTATCTGTCACCCAGATTAATGAAACAATTGATCTCCCTTACTGTCTTTACATTCTACGCAACACCACAAGATTATTTTCCTTAAGCACAATTCTCATTATATCACTCTTCTCCCCAAAACTTTCATCAGTTCCCCAGAAATTATCAAACTAAAGACAAAGATATTAGACATCTGATGTTTTCTATTGTTCAGCTCAACCTCCTATCAAGGATTTTCCACCTATCTTATAACATATCGTTTGCTACTCCAGAGATAAACTCCATGAATATGCTCTGTCTTCTAACTGGGACCTGCATTATTTCACATATCAAATTCCTACTCATGTAAAAATGAGTATTTGTTAAATGGGGAAAAAAACAAAATACAAAAAACTTTGTACACTAAGCTTGAACTATGTAAAAAATGTGCATTGCCTATCATTTCATGTAAAATGCAAAGACTAATAAAAACATAAGCAAGGATGTAGAGAAATAAGTATGCTCATACACAGTGAATAGTGAAAACTGACAAAACATTTTGGAGGAAATTTGGCCGTTTCCTACTAAACTATGTTTACCATCTGATGTAGGAATTTATTGTAAGATAAAACCACACAATTAAGCAAGGATTATTTAGAATAGCAAAATTTTAAGGCAATTTATGTGGTTAAAAAAATAAACTATGCTATATTCAAACTATAAAATACTGTTTATTCATTTAAAACACAAGGAAAATAACAGCTAACAGTTAATGATTACTGAACTTTCTAAGAACAAGCATTCTTTAAGTGTTTGCAAGTATTACCTACATTATCTGTTCACAAAATTCCTAAAATATGAATGTGTATATATTTAAGCAGAAATATGTTCAAGCCATACTGAGGAAAGAAAAAAAGTAAACTGCAAGGAAGATATTAGTGTATCAAAATACCTACTACTTAAAAGGAAAATGGAAAAGAGGGTGGGGGTGGGAACCTCTATGCCACACTTGAACCATAAGAGTGGTTTGTTACCCCTTAGGAGAGAGTTTTCAGTATGGGAAAACAGGTGGACGTTATTTTTTAACAGCTTTGTACAGTGCATACTTTTTAGCAGCATGTAGTGCCATAATTTTAAAAACACTGCAAAATATGCATATGTAAATGACTATAAAGAAATACACTAATTGTAAGGTGTTTAGTTTTTTTTTCTTTTTTCTATTTTCATGCATTCTTGAAAACATTTACTGTTTTTGTTTGATTTTTGTTTTAGTAAAGAAAACCTCTACCTCTCCTCAAGGTTCATTTAAAATGCCATAATAAAAAAAATAAATTCTGCACACAGCATGAAACAAAGCAGAAAGAAAGGTTATTGCAAGGCTTTCAATCTACAAAGCCAAGAAACTCAAGACTACAGGAACAATGAGTTCAGAGATGCTCAAAGATTAATGGATTTTTATGAAGTAAGTACGTTATTTGATTTTTTTTAGCTGATTAGTTGCCTAGAGGTCTTCTTAAGGTTAGATTAGTTCTCTTTTATGCTGGGTTATATCTTGTCCTTGACATAAATAGTCAAGTTTTTGATAGTTTACTTCTATATCATCAGCTATTATATTCTATGAGACAATGAATAGCATGGACCTTGAAATCACATAAATTTGGACACGCCCCCAAAACATGGCGGCAAACAGACGCTAGGATCAGGCTCTCCCACAAAAAATCGATTTATGGAGAAAAATATCCCTAACTTTGAGAGCTGACTCAAAGAGAACCGGATACCCTACGCAATACAATCAACCCCGGGGGTGCTTTAGACTTAAAAATAAACCGAAGAGTCGGAGTAAAGAGAAGAGAAAAGACATCGGACTCCATACAAAGGAGCAGCAGAAAGGAGAGGTGGGTGAACCTGCTTACCTGAGAGCCACTGAATACAAGGTTAGAAACTGCAGTGAGGTTGGAGGGCTCCGGCCAGCCGACTGGGAGCGCGACCCCCACTCCCCCACCCCACAACCCCCCTCTCTTCCCTGAGTGGCAGCCCTGAGGAGCAGGAAAGCAGGAGGGTCACTGCGTCCCATCCACCACCTGGGGCTAGGTAATATCTTAAAGGGGAGAAAGTCCAAGCAAGAAACATCCTCCACTGGTTGCTAGGTGATAAATTAGCCAGAAAAACTGGTTAGGCCAGAAAACCTCCTGTGGAGACCTCCTCAAACATCCTGGGCTTTTGGGGCCTCCCCGGTGGCGCAGCGGTTGAGCGCTGCGCTGTGGAGCTGTCGGCAGCGGTGACGCGAGTTCGATGCCCGGCCAGGGAGAATCCCACATGGCGTGGCAGATCTCTCCTGCCTTGCCCGCTGCTCCCCTCAGCAGTGTATTTCTGATCTGCCTGTTCTGCTCCCCGCTCTGTCTCTGGTGAACCCTCTCGCCGCCCCACGCCTCTGGCCTGTACCCCAACTTGTATGTATAAATAAAAAAAAAAAACAAGAAAACATCCTGGGCTTTAGACTGCAAATTGATCCCAAGCTGATGGGAGGGATGGCATTTAAGGACTATTGACTGACAATCCCCAAAACCCCTCCCATACCTGTTGCTGAAAATATCTCCTGCTGAAACTATCTCTGACCACAACTTCCCCTGCAAAGTGTCAGCATCTTGGCACCCGGAGGGCGGCAAAAAAAACAAACAAACAAACAAGAAAAGACCTCAGCAGGTGGTGAAGACGGCCCAGCACTTGCCACACCCCCAACTTCTAGGTGGCTGCACACTGGCATCCTAGAAACTAGAGGAGGAGAAACGCTGATCAACAGCCACCCACAGCCTCCACCCCTGCACCCCTTCGTGGAGTAGCAGGCCCCAAGCAGCAGAAAAGAAACTAAGACCAGGAGCTCCCAAACCCTCCCCACCAGACATAACCCCAGGGGCAGGAATAGCCCCAGGAAAACATTGGAGGAAAGGGAAAAAAAAGGGGGGGGAGGGGAGAAAGACTAGAAAGACTCCCAGCAAGGACTAATGACAGCAGCAACAGCAAGACAACAACATCTGTCACTGGAAAGGAGGGGCTGAACCCCAGCAGGGGACCTAACCAGAAACCCCAGAAGCTAAGAGCAAAAGGACTACAAAACTCCAAATTCACATCTCCCCAATACTTTTTTTATTTTTTCTTATTTTTTTATTTTTTATTTTTTACTATTTTATTATTATTATTATTATTATTATTATTATTACTTTTTTTTTTAACTTTTAACCTACCTTTTTCTCTTGGTCCTTCATTCCTACTTTTCTTCATCTTCATTCCCCTTTTCTTTCCTCTCCCTGTTTTTGTTTTTGTTTTTGTTTTTTCTTTTCTTTCTCTCTTTTCTCTTTTCTTTCTTTTTTACTACAAACCACCCGTTTATCTTCCCTAATTCAACTTGGAACCGGAAACACACTGGACACACGCCACGAGAAACATAAAAATTCAACAAAGGAAAATAAGAAAATCCAGAAGATACCCAGCCACAGCCAAGGCAACTCAGACACTAGGGAACCACAAACACTCCTGAGCAAGTAAAACCAGGAGTCATGCCCGCCAGCACCAGCGGAAAGCTACGAACAGAGCAAAGCAGAAAACCAACAACGGGAAAGAAAAAAGTCACAAATGACCCTCAAAACAATACACCACAAAAAGAAAATCCCTCTCCAGAACCCATTAATATGGACATAGATTACATCCACCTAACAGATAAAGACTTCAAAATAGCCATAACAAAAAAATTGATAGAATTAAATGAAAAGAACAAAGAACTGAGGAACGAGAATGAATCCATAAAGAAAAAATTGAAGGAACTGGAAGATTTAAAAGAACTGAAGAACAAGAACGAATCCATAAAGAAGAAATTGAAGGAAATGGAAGATTTAAAAATATTAGTAGAGGAGCTAAAGAAATCCAGGGAAAGCCAGAAAAGTGAATTAAAAGATATGCAAGGAAGAATAAGCACTCTGGAAGATAAAGATACTAACAGAATCAAGGCAGAAAAGGAAAGAGAAAAACAAAGGAAAAAGAATGAGGAAAAGCTTTGAGAACTATCTGACACCATGAAAAAAGGAAACATCAGAATCATAGGAATCCCAGAAGGAAAAAAGAGAGACAAAGGAACAGAGAAACTTCTCAAGAAGATAATTGAAGAGAACTTCCCAAACATGAAAAAGGAAACAAAAATTGACATACAGGAAGCCAGACAATCTCCATATTATTACAACGAAAGAATAAAAACAGCAAGATATATGATAGTAAAACTATCGAGAATTCAAGACAAGGAAAATATATTGAAAATGATGAGGGCAAAGAAACAAATAACCTATAAAGGAAAGCAAATCAGGCTGACATCAGATTTCTCTAAAGAAACACTACAGAAAACAAGAGATTGGAGGGACATATATAACACACTACATGCCAACAAATGTCAACCAAGAATACTCTACCCTGCAAAGCTCTCATTCCTCTATGAAGAAAAAATATGGACCTTTTCCAACAAACAGAAACTACAGAAATTCATCACTACCAAACCCCCACTCCAAAGAATACTAGAAGAAGTCATGAAGACAAAACCAACAGAAGACAGACCAGGAAACACAGAATAAGGTAAGAATTAGAACCACAAAAGGGTAAACAAATAAACAAAAAAATATGGATGACAGTATATCAATATTAACTCTAAATGTAAATGGACTAAACACACCAATTAAAAGACACATCATAGCAGGATAGATCAAAAAACAGAACCCAACCTGTCTACAAGACAGGTCTACAAGAAACACATTTAATTGCTAAAGATAAACAGAGATTAGAAGTTAAAGGATGGAGGGCCTCCCTGGTGGCGCAGTGGTTGGGCGCTGTGCTGTGGAGCTGTTGGCAGAGCGCAATGCGAGTTCGACGCCCAGCTGGGGAGAATCCCACATGGTGCAGCAGACCTCTCCTGCCTCGCCCTCTGCTCCCCTCAGCAGTGTATTTCTGATCTGCCTGTTCTGCTCCCCACTCTGTCTCTGGTGAACCCTCTCGCCACCCCACGCCTCTGGCCTGTCCCCCAGCTTGTATGTATAAATGAATAAATCTTTAAAAAAAAAAGAAGTTAAAGGACGGAAAACAATCCTACAAGCAAATGGACCAAGAAAGAAGGCAGGAACAGCTATACTTATATAAAGGGGACAATAAAACAGGGGATATAACAATCATCAACATACACTCCCCAAATGAAGGAGCACCAAAATATATCAGACAATTATTATCATCCCTGAAAACAGACATAAAGAAAATACATACACAGTAGGAGACTTCAACACCCCACTTTCTCTATTGTACAGATCAAGAAGACAAAAAGTAACCAAGGACATTAAAGCTCTAAATAAGGACCTAGACCACATGGAATTAACAGATATCTATCGAACACTTCACCCCCGAAAAATTGAATACACATTTTTCTCAAGTGCGCATGGAACATACTCCAGGATCAATCACATATTAGGCTACAAAACAAACCTCAACAGATACACTAAGATCAAAATCGTACCAGCCTTATTCTCTGATCATAAAGGAGTCAAACTGGAAATAAATCATAAAAAGGAAAAAAGAAACCTCCTTACCTCATGGACACTGAAACCCACATTACTGGAAAACCAATGGATCAACAAAGAGATCAAAGAAGAAATTAAAAAATACCTAGAACTGAATGACAAAATGGCAATCCTACCAAAAGCAATTTACAGATTCAATGCTATTCCAATAAAGATCTCAATGACATTCTTCAAAGAAATAGATCGACTACTGATGAAATTCATATGGAACCACAAAAAACCTCGCATAGCTAAAGCCCTACTAACTAAAAGGAAAGAAAATGGAGGAATTTCATGCTCTGATTTCAAACCATATTACAAAGCCATAATAATTAAAACAGCATGGTACTGGAACAAAAACAGACAGAAAGACCAATGGAACTGAATAGAATACCCAGAATTAAAGCCACATACCTATGAACAACTAATCTTTGACAAAGGAGCAAAGAAAATGCAGTGGAACAAGGACAGTCTATTCAATAAATGGTGCTGGGGAAACTGGACAGCCACATGCAAAAAAATGAAGCTAGACTACTACCTCACACCCTGCACAAAAGTCAACTCAAAATGGATAAAAGACCTGGATGTAAGACCTGAAACCATAAAATGTATA
>PVIJ01015528.1:0-36141 GCA_004024925.1 Scalopus aquaticus
AAATCAAAATTTATTAACCAGACTTGAAATCTACTTTTAAAGTTGACTGTGAATTTAAATTTTTACATTTTTAAGCATTACACATTTAATATAGGAAAAAAGTCTTTGACAATACACTTCTTGCAGCTAATCTCATTATTTAAGCAAAAAATTTTAGGTTAAACTTTGTAGTTTTTAAAACCTGATTTTTGGAATGGCTGAATTAGGAATTAGGATGCTCTTTTGGTTTGATTGCCTAAAGACCAACTCATAACCTGATTGTCCCTTGGGAGACAGAGGTTCCTTGCAAACTTTGATATTAAGGTTATGCCTGAGATTGTCTCAGATCGGAAATTCTTTGTATCTCAAGTGGCATACGTAAGTTTTCCTTCACTGGATATTTAGAATGCTATATAAAATTTTGCCTTCTGTGTGGTAATTATATGCCCATCTCTAATTTGGCATTAAGTATAGATTTGCATTCCTATGATAAACTTGAAAGTATCAGAATCTGAGTTGTACTGTTTTTATGTCATCCTACATTTTCCCCATTTTTTAGCCATGGTATAAACTCTGCATAATCCACTAGGAACCCAGTCTCTTAAGTTTTCAACATTTTCTTTCAAACATTCTTTCTCTCAACCTTCTGCCTGCTACAGCAAAACAAACAAACAACAACAAAACCCTTGGTTTTTGAGATAGTGTCTCTGCTCTCAGTTCTAAAAATTCTTATTTGGGGGCCTCCCTGGTGGCGCAGCAGTTAAGCGCTGCGCTGTGGAGCTGTCGGCAGCGGTGACGGTGCCCACATGGCTCGGCAGACCTCTCCTGCCTTGCCCGCTGCTCCCCTCAGCAGTGTATTTCTGATCTGCCTGTTCTGCTACCCGCTCTGTCTCTGGTGAACCGTCTCGCCGCCCCACAGCTCTGGCCTGTACCCCAGCTTGTATGTATAAATAAAAAATAAATCTTTAAAAAAAAATTCTTATTTGGAACTCAGAGGTGAGCCATTACTTCTCAGATCCAGTATATTGGCCTTCCCCCCAGGAATTGTCTGTATGGGGATTTGCTTTCATTTTGTTTGTTCACGCTTTTCTAGAAACAAATGTTACAAAAAGTTTAAGTTCATATTAAATATAGATCAATTTAGGATTCTGTTTATTTATTTGTCTGCATGAGGAAGTACTTGAGTAATGTCTAACAGCGTTGGGCTTGCTCCATACTGCATTCATCCACCGATACAAGATTGTAAGCTCAGAATTTTTGCTCCCGAGGCTGGATGCACCATTGTGGTATTGTTGATTGTGAAGCACTCCCATGGAGCAGTGCGTCCTTAAGCCACATTATTCTGGGTGTGCAGCAGGAGGAGGTTCTAAAGACCACAATGTCAGCAAGGATGTATAGGACTTGACCATTACATAAGATACCTGGGTAGAGAAGTTGCCAAATTTAAAGAAAACAGGCAAAGAGTGGATAAGGAAGTTTGAGTGAAAACATGAGGTGTCTCAAATTCCCATGGAAGAGAAGAGCTAAAAGGGCTATCCTCTCTGACGCTAGACTAACAATTGCCATCCATGAAGGAATTCTTTTTTTTCAAACTATTTTAAGTAGGTGGTGTCAATTTGGAAAGCCTTCATACCTATGTCCTAAACATGTTGAGTTTGTTATTTTACTCTAAGAGAATTGGTTGCTGCTTTTTTTTCTTGGAGGACAGATTTTATTCTTTTTATTTCCTGAAATTGCCTCATTAAGGCATCTGATAGCCAAGTTTCCAAGGTCAGGTGCTTCAGTGATCTGTCGTTTCAAGGCCCTTATTGATGTGCCTCACTGTACCTACTCAGTTTCAATAGACTTTGATTTCATATTGTATACCAAATGGAGGTAAGGCTGGGAGGGAGAGGACATCTATCTATTAGGTGATTTCACAAACACTCTCAAATAGCAACTACATTGAGAACAGTGTGTGCCTGGCAGGACAAGGAATCCTGTGGGAGAAGGCTCACCTCTACTCTTGTGTCAGCCCCTTGTATGTTTGTCTCGTTTCTTCTAGAAAAAAGCATTATCAAAAGGTTAAGTTCACGTTACCTAGAGATCGGCTTAGGATTCTATTCTTTTTATTTAACTCTATTTAAATTTTTTTAATTTTATTGTGAGAACACTTAACATGAGATCTACCCTTTTAATATTTAAAGTATGTTAAAATATAATTGACACATATTAGTTTTAGGTTTACACAATGATTTCATATTGCAAACAGATGGCAACATTTTGTTCATATCCTGTTAACAATTACAGTATTGTTGACTGTCCACAAAATTTTGTATAGGAGATAATTTGGGACTTACTTGTCTCGCTTAATTGAAACTTCATACCCATTGATACTCCCCACCTCATCCTCCAGTGTTTCTTCTTAATTCAGTTGATTCCTATGAATTGAGTAGAAGGCACGATTTAATTGCCAGGTGGCAATTAAAATGGAGAAGGCCCAGTTCCTGCCTCAATGGGACCCTGTCCCCTAGGGAGGGTATAGTAGACAAACATTCAGGTAACTCTGATATTCAGCAGAAGGTCAGTGCCTTAAGAGAGGAACAAAAGAGAATGAGAGAATTTTAAAAATTATTTCTAGTTGGGGTCTCCTTGGAGGACTTAACATTAAGGATAGAATGTAAAAGGAGAGACTGATTTCATTGGTTAGAGGTGTGGCTGAAAAGTATTATAGCTGGGAGACCCCAAGAGGACATAGAAATTCTGGTCTTCTTGCCATTCCACAAGCTTCAAGCCACCCTAGATAGCTAGCTCTGCTGTCTAGCAATTGGGTGTTCACTGTGACTATTTGTCTTCTTTTGTGCTTTACCCTTTAATGTAAAGTCTTCTTCAGACTGCTGGCCTAGAGAATGAAAGCAAAGGATCTGGTGTGTGCTTGGGTATGGGCATTGAAGGAGGGCTCCCTTCCCTCTGTGATGACACCAAGGACTAGCCAGCCAGGGCCCTGGGAGGATGTGAAACTCAGGGGGCATCAGGCCCTGTGGCCTGGGATGGTATCCTTGAAGTGCTAATCTTGGGAGCTGGTTTATTTTTTTGAGTAGTACTTTCTTCCATAATCTCTAACACTAGATTATCTCTCAAAAATAGCAAGGAGGCTACACCAGAAATGCTGAGACTCGAGGGTTAATTCAAGTGTTCAAAGAAAAGATTAACTTTGCTCTTCACTGGTGCCAAGTGCTTTCCCATGGCTACTTGCTCTTGGCAGATCTCCTGGACAGGTTCATTTTCTACCTGTATTTGAAAAACATGCTGGGTTCCTGGCTCCCCTTGTTCTGGTCTCACTAGAATGCCAGAGTGCATGTCAGAGAGTTGAATTACAGAGGGAGGAAAATTGTCTCCCCAGGAGGAGGAAAGAAGCAATCCCAGAGCCAGTTGACCAAAGTGCCAATTCTTACTACAACCTATGGAAAATGCACCGCATGTGATCCTTTTGCCTGTGGTGGGAAATGGAAACAGGAAAGGGTAATTTCTGGGACCATAATTTCCAAACATAGCTACAGAGTTGAAAAGTGAGCACAAATGATCTTGAGCAGCTAATATTTTCATGCCCTCAGAAGTGTATACAGTGATGCCAGCTCCTCCTTTCTGTCCTAATGTAAAACTTAGTTGTGATGAACAGGTGGAGGACTTCTGTGGGTTTTAAGGGCAGTGCTCTTTCCACTGCAAGAGCTCTTTCAAATGGGTGAGTTAATTAATAAAAAAAAAAAAGTAACAGCTTTCTCCTAGCTGATCCTTGGCACTGATCTGTCTCATATCCTGTGTATTTGTGGGAGTGTGTATCTTTCTGGTTATCTGTTTATGTCTTCATGTATCTATGTATCTGTCCATCTAGGCATTAATTTTTCTAGGCCTTCATTTTCCTTTTTGAGAAATGGCAGAAAGGTGTTGGTCATTGAGCCTATTGATTGAAGGCTCTTGGTGTGCTTCACTCAGTTGAGTTTAGATATAGGGTTGAAATAGCTGACGTTCAGGTGTAAAGTGATTATCTCTTGGCAGAGTGTCAATTAAATCACACTTTATAGGGCCTGAAATCCAGACTATTTTATAAAGTGGACACCAAATTGTATCTTGGAGAAAAATTAGTTTTTCATATGGTATTATCCAAATGGAGGTAAATGGAGTGCAAATTTGTTATTTAGAAACAAGTTACCACCAGGAAAAATAAGGTAGTGTGCATGTTATTGCACACACCAACTGTATATGTTGATTAAGCAAGAGAAAAATGTCTATTTTACTCATTTTACAATTTGTTAACATCATCGTGGAAAGTTGGAGCTAGGAAATATCTTGAAGGGGGTGAATTATTGATTTTTTTAAAAACATGTTTGCAAGTCATTGGGGACTCTTGAATTTTGTCTGTTTGATCAGGCTTTGCGCCATCCCTCTTTCCTACCAATGTCTCTCAAACGCCACTGAAAACCAGACCAAGATAGCATATAAAGATCTATCTCTCAAAGTCCTGACAACAGTGAAGGGATCTGGAGGAAAAATAGAAAACAACTACATAGAGAACTACTGGGTTAGAACTCAAGGACTTGTGTCAGTTAACTGTTGCTCCAGTAATGCTGTATAATAAGCCACCAACATCTCTTTTAATTTTTTTTTAATTGAAGTATGGTTGTTTTACATCATTGCTAGTATTTGGAAGTATAAAATCTCCCCCTACAGGTCTAATTACCAAAGCACCCATAGTCTTCTACCATAGTCAAACAGTGCTCTCCCCTTCTAGATGTCTCTATTCTATGGTCAGCTTTCAAGTGTGGTTTTAAAAGTTTGCCTTTGTCAGACCCTTTGTTTGGTTTTTCTGCATTACATCATCAAGTATTTATCTTTCTTCTTCTGGCTTATTTTTGCTTAGCACATAATCCCTTCTAGCTTCGTCCATGTTATCTCAATGGCATGGGTTTATCTTTTTTGATTGCTGAGTAGTATTCCATTGTTTATATATACCATGTCTTCCTGACCCACTCATCTGATTTTGGTCACTTAAGTTGTTTCCACAGCTTGGCTATTATAAATAGCACTACAATAAATAGGAGTGCAAGTTTCCTTTTGAATTACTGTTTTTGTGTTCTTTGGAGACACATGTAGTGGATTTAGAGGGTCGTATGGCAGATCCATTTTTAAACTTTTGAGAAACCCCTGCATTCCACAGAGACTGGATTGTCTACATTCCTACAAGCAATGTAAGCGTGTTCTCTTTTCTCCATATCCTCGTCAGCATTTGTTTCTGATTTTTTTGATATGGGCCATTCTTACAGGTGTGAAGTATCTTGTCATGGTTTTGATTTGCATTTCCCTGATGAATGATAAACAATTTTTATGTTCTTGTGGGCTTTTTTTTTTGAAGTGTATTTAGCTCTTTTGTCCTTTTTTTTTTTTTTTGATTGGGTGGTTTTGAGTTATATGCTTTGATAAGCATTCCTTTCTAAGATGTATGATACGCAAATATTTCCCTCCATTCAGTAAGGTGTATCTTCATTTTGGTTATGGTTTCTTTCTCTGTGCAGAAGGCTTTTAGTTTGATGTAGTCCCAATTGCTTACATTCTTTTCTGTTTTCCTTGTTGCTGGAGATGAATCAGCAAAAATATCATTGAAGCTCAGGTCATGAAGTGTTTTTTCTGTGTATTTTATGGTTTCAGGTCTTACAGTGATGTCTTTTTAAAGATTTATTTATGCATACAAGAACTGGGGTGCAGGCCAGAGGTGTAAGGGGTGAGAGGATTCATCAGAGACAGAGTGGGGGAGAACAGGCAGACTTACTGAAATACACTGCTTAGGGGAGCAGCGGGTGAGGCAGGACAGGTCTGCAGCGCCATGTGGGAATCTCCCTGGCCGGGGATCGAACTTGTGCTGTAGTGACTGCAATAGCCAGGGAGGCCCTTACATTGATGTCTTTTATCTATTTTGAGTTGTCTTTTGAGACAACTCATGATAGTTGAGTGAGATAGTGGAAATCACCCCACATCTCAGTGGAATACATGTTGCAATAAGCAATAGGACTGTGGGCTGGCTGTGCAATTCTGTTGCAGATTCCAAAGAATTGGCTGTCTGCTTCTTGGATATCTGCTTTGGTTGGTGCAGCAGCTACTTGGGTGAAGCCTCAAGGTGATGGCAAAGGGAAAACCCAGTTATCTTAGCACTTCTCAAGCCTTTGGTCATGTCATATCCACCAGTATTGGCCAAAACAAGTCACATGGTTAAGCCCAGGTCAAGGGGCAGGAAAGTATACTCTTTTTCAGAGAGCCAGAGGAACATGGCAAAAGTGGATACAGGGAAAGTAAGATGGAAAATATGTTGTACAGGAGTTAGTGTGGGAGGCTTTGGATGATGGAACTGCTATGTATACTTTTCCACCACCGCCTCCCCTCCAACCCCATCTCCAGTCTCCTTTCCTTTTATTGTAATAGAACTCTTGGCATGTGTTTTGTTTTTCATCAAGAAACTGTATTTCCAGCCTCCCTTGCAATTAATTAAATGAGGCTATTTGACTCAAGAGTTTTAAGTGAAAATAATGAATGGAATCTCTGCCCTTAACAGGATTAACATCTTTCCCACCTCTGCTCCAAGCCTCTTGCCTGGAATGTAGATGTGGGCTGAGCCCTTTCGGACCACATGAAATAGGGTGATAAGTGACCATTAAAGAATAGCAAACTCTGGCAGCTAGAGTTAGAAGTCTGGCCAAAAGACAGTTCTCCATCCCTGGCCACAAGACTAAATGGAGACTCTGATTAATCCCATTTAATGGCCCACAGCATGAATTGTTGGTGAGGGTCTCTGCACTGACGCTGACTCCCAAGTTGCACAGGTGATCCCTGTTTTGCAAAGCCAGGGCTAAGTGCTTGGAGGAAAGCTGGAGACTGGAATGCAATCCTGGCTCTGGCAGGTAGGCCTGGACTGAGACAGCTCATTCATACTTCCATTCACTGAGAAATCTGAAAACCAGGTGCTCTGCCTCACTGGAATTAGGTTGACTTTGTGAAATATATGAGGAGGTTTAGTGTGGGAGGTTTCTCTATCAACTTGTCCATGCCTGAGACCTGGGCATGCTATATACTCATTTAACAAGGATATCTAGCAGGAGAGGAAAAAGGATGACTGAATGGAACAAGATCTTTTCAGGGTCTGCTTTGTGATTTCTAAAACTTGATGCCATGTCAAGGGATTCTTCCCAGGAAACTTGGAACTATTATACAGAGAAACACCTTCTAAGATTGAAAAGTTCACTTGGACTTTTCAACCAGTTGAGTGTATCAGTAAGAAAAGAGCTACCCATCACACTGCCATTTAGGAAAGCTTTCTAGACCTTTCCCCTGACTTAAGGTGACATTTTGGTAAATGAAATGACTTTGTTTTATCACATGATTCCTTTAACTCAGTCTTCCATTCATTTAGATCTTTATTTTGTACATTAGCAACATGAATTCCTTTATTTTTCCTGCTTGGTGTGTCTCACCTTTCAGTTCTTTTAAAATTTCATAACTGACCAGTCACATGCATCTTTCTTTATGCAATCATTTTGAGAGTTTTCTTTGTATTACCCAGAGGATTTGTGCATAGCATTTAGCATGAAAGGAGGAATCAACTTTGCCTTGGGGGTGCATTTAATGGGGAAGAATTCTGGTAAGGAGTAATATGCTTTAGCTGAATTTTAAAGGAGGTACTTTCTAGGCAAAAAAGAGAGGAGGAAAATCCAGGTAGCGTATGGAGGCAAGAATGACCATGGAGGAGACTGGAGGTACCTTATAAGGCTGTTGTGTGTCTCCACGGGAGGGTGGGGTTGCAGCTGGAAGGCAGGCTAGAGGTCCTCTGGTCCTCTGGAAGGCTGTTAAACTGGAAGTCAGGAGTAGGATGGACTAGGACTTGGAGATGTAACAATGAGGAACCTGATCAAATTTGCATTTTTGGAAGTGTGACCAAATTTTCAGTTGAGTCTGCTTCCCATTTCTAGAGTAGGGACAATAGGTTTTATGCAAAGATTAGAAGAGATAACATGTGAAAGTGCTAAATTTAAACCATTACCATATCACTTCAATCATGATTTCATATGTTTACTATTTCAAGAAGAGATCAACGTCATTTGAGGCAGAACACACATGCTTGATATTGTTGCCTGATTTATGTAGCTTTCCACTTCTTTAAACATATTTTTTTAAAAAAATGGGAACAGCTGTTAGTATTTTGTGTGATACAGGTTAAACCCAGTGGCTACAAATTGGAAGGACTGGGGGAGGGAAGTTGGCAAACGTCAATTACAGAAGAGGGAAAGTGTCACCCCCACCACCCCTCTTCGATCATTCATTTTTTTTCAAGAGTCATTTAAAAAGAAAAATTGTTTTCTACCTCTTCATAGATTGTAGGCAAGTCAGGTACATGAAGATATTTACAGACCTACTAAAATTCTCCTCCCGAAAGAATGTCAGTTGTAAGCAAGTGAACACAAACCTGGAGGCAGGTATATAGCTAAATATAAAGAGAAGAGTACGTGAGATACTATGTAATGTGTGATATTCATCTGATGTCATTCAGTTTGTTACCAAGAAGAATCTTGATTCCTAAAGAAAATCAGAACATTTTCAAAGCTTGGGTTTGAATCTTGCCTTACTTCTCCCTGGGCTATATAGGCTGTTGGGAGGATGACATGAGATCATCTGATTGAAGCACTTCCTAGAGCATCTGCCTTTTGTTACAGGGCCTCTGCAATTCAGATGACAGTGGGTCCTACCAGCCTGACTAGGCCATGTGGACAGGACAGCAGGGCATAAAGGTGCTGAGGAGACGGCATGAATGGTGAACAGGGGTAAGACAACATAGTCCACACGGCTGCAGGTGTGAAGGTCAAACTATGTTTTTATTCTTTTTACCATTTTATTTGTGATAGATAGCAGCACTGCCTGGGGAGCTCCCCAGGAGGAGGAGAGGAAATCTGTTGGCTGGAAATCTTACCTTTGAATATCAGTGATTCTAGTGCCTAGTTTGAGCACATTTCACGTTAGACTTTTCAATGGCACGTCAAGGAGTAGAAGAAAGATGGGTTCAGAAGAAAGGTTCTTTAACAAGAGTTCAGCATGGGGCAAAAAATTTATTCTTGCATTTCATTATATATGTGCCTTGGAATTATATTTTTTTTGAAATCTGACTTAAAGAAACATTTCAGGTAGCATATATCTGTTCCCATCTTTCTAGTATCTCCCCCTTTGGCTAATGTGACACCATACTCTCCTGACAGTTAATATCAGCTGTGGTATGGGTCAAATACCAAGTATATTCACGAACTGACCACAAAACAGGGCCTCCTAGGTAGCCAGATTCAAGTGTTCTACCCTTCCCAACAGATGCCTCTCCACCACCCCAACCCCTACAAAAATGAAGTAAATGCATATCCTGAGTTGACCACTTTGGACCCAGCCAGGCACACAGCAAGAGTGTTGGTTGGTGATAATGCACAGCCCACTTGTCGGAGGCATGTATATGCTCAGGCAAAATCTACAAGGATATTTCTAAACATTTCAAGTGAGCGCTTCCTCTGAGGAAATGATACATTATATGTGTATATGTACATACACATGTATGTATGTATATATACACATACATATACACGTATGTATGTATATACACACATACATACATATATGTATACATATATATGTACACACACACACACAATTTTTTAAACCACAACTGAAAAAAACCCTCTGCCGCTGGGTAAAATTAAATCTGAGGGAAAAAACCCTATGAGATTTTATTAGTACCATTATTGTTTTCTTTGGCTCCATGTATTATATTGGTAAAATGACAAAAAAGAGAAAAGGAAAAACGTTGTAAAAAGCAGATCTTTTGTACAAAAATACAAAGTTTTAAAAGCTCTTTAAGTATATTTCATATTATTACTAAGAGCTAGCCTATATATCTGTATGGCTGCATAATTTTCCTACATTTGGGGTTTTAGAAATGTAAGGTACTGTTTACACAGTATATGTTTTTCTTACAGCTCAACAACTAACAATAGTCTTTTTCTGATGGGCGTATTCCACACTTTGGAAGATATGACTTGCATAGCTGCACTTTTTCTGGCTGAGAGCATGCTATGCCACTCAGTCCATTTGCATCTCGAAAATCAACACATCACACAGGGGAGCATTTTTAGTTTTCAAGTTCTTGAGTGATGGTGGATGGTAAAAAACAACAGCTGTCAATTCTTTCAGTAATTGATTTTCAGTGCTTCCCCTGCAAACTGTTGAGAAAGTGATGCAATCAGAGAAAAGTATTCGTTGCCTTTGAAAACTCTTTAAATTTGTCCATGTTATCACATCACAGTCCATTATAAGGCAGATGATAGCACTAAAAGGCAAAAAAGGTGGGCGTTAGTTTCTTAAAGAATAATGTTAATGTACAATTCAAAAAAAGAACATGTATTTTTATAGGAAAGACTCTAAAATACATCAATAGGGCCTCCCTGGTGGCGCAGCGGGTGAGCACTGCACTGTGGAGCTGTCGGCAGCTGCGATGCGAGTTCGATGCTCAGCCGGGGAGATTCCCACATGGTGCTGCAGACCTCTCCTGCCTCGCCCGCTGCTCCCCTCAGCAGTGTATCTCTGATCTGCCTGTTCTGCTCCCCACTCTGTCTCTGGTGAGCCCTCTCGCCGCCCCACGCCTCTGGCCTGTACCCCAGCTTGTATGTATAAATAAATCTTTGAAAAAATGGAAATATTATTGATGTATTTTTTTTTTTAAAGAAATCCATATAAATTCTCATTTATATTAAGTGAAAGGTAAGTTCCCTTTCAAAGGAACTTAGTTCCAACTTAAATCCCAAATGGTCACATAAGGCAAAGACGCATCTAGGTCACCTGTGACCTAACTGTAATCTCTTGTTTAGATATTTGTGGTCAACCTCTGCACCTCAGCAGGCTGGGAGTTCCTTTTGCATCTCAAGACCCTGAGCACTTGGATGATTAGTGCCTGACACACCAAAGGTATAGTGATGTTGGTTCAATGGGTTTATATGAATAATTTGTACCTCAGTTAGTATAAAAAATAATTTGAGCAAAATGAGTTTTTTGTTTACTGCCAACTTTGAAAATAAAGGCTCTGAGATACAATTCATCCACTTTAACAACTTAGTGGTTTTTAGTATATTTACAAAGTTGTACAATTACCATCTAATTAATTTTAGAACTTTTCGTCACTCCAAAAAGAAATCACATGCCCTTTAGCATTCATTCTTCATTTCTTCCTTCCCCCAATGTAAATTTCTAAACCTACCTTTGATGAGAAAACTTAAAATGCCCTACTCTGAAATGTCATGTTTTAAATCAAATTAGGTAAGTATTTTTGAAGGAAAAATCTCCAAAAGTCTCTCTGGCTTTCTGAACTTAGAAGGAGTACAGACTGTATGTACTCATTATCCACGTAGCGACTGTCCTATAGTAGATGCTCAGTAAATACATGTGGAATTGAATGCTTGGTCACCTGCATTGTCTGTTTATGGAACACTATGGAAAAGACATAACATTGGTGTTTGTGTTAAAGAACCATTAGCTGACAATGTTATAATGACCTAGGCTATTGGTCTAACATTGAGGAGGACCTCTAATACACTGGACATTTTTATCAGAAACTCTGAAGAGGACACTTACTATTCCCCTGAGGATTATCACATGCCCAATAAATAAGTGAAAGAACCAGGACTGGAACCAACTGCAGTCTACATTCAGAGCCCTTAGCTCTACCACATTTCAGAGTGTAGGCCATATAGACACTGGGCCGCTCCCTCTTAAAATCTGCTGCTTACCTGTCTCCTGGTCTTTTTCACAAATGAAGTTGTTGATATCTTCACACTGAAAATCATTCCACTGCCCAGCATAAATCAGGCCAGCACAATCTTCTCCTGGCCCATGGCCATGACCCCAGTTATCTGGCTGTCCAGCTTTCCAATTTCTTTGAACAAAACAGAAAGTGAGTGTTATCTGTGAAGTCCAACAGACGTTTTCTTTACCCATGAGCAGCAGAGAAATGTAGAAAAACAAAAGTGTAGCTTGTCACTTGTTCTGGAATGAAAATGCATTGTTTAAAAGTCTATGCATGGTCTTACTCAGAATAAGCAGCAGCTGTTTTGCAGAACAATATGTAATATGGCATCTCTCCCTGCAGGCTTGTTCTCATTGACACAATAAAATCAGTTCATTGAACTTTTTTTCCCCAACAATGAGGGAGTAAATCCTTCAACAGTCAGATGAATGCTGCCTTCCTAGTGTGTACACTCCAAACACATGGTACACAAACACGCACTTGTAAGAACCAGAAATTTCCTTGTACATTTTGATATCTTGCCTCTAATAAGTCAGTGTCAAGTAGAGAAAGTGAGAGGCCTTTGATATTTACAGGAACCTATAAGCACAAATAACTTGGTTATGGCTATCTGGCTAAGTTGTAGAGGGTCAAATGCTTTATAAAGAAGTAGTAAATTAATCTTACTGGAAATGACTCACACATTTCACTGGCTTTTTTGAGGGAGAAACTCTTAAAAACAAATTTTCTGTAGGATGAGTACACTTGGGGCTTGTTAATTGGAGGCTACTCAAAGCACTATTTTGCCAGGGTTTGCTGTTCTTGATTGTTTCCATGATATAAGTTAGATGTGTTTCCAAGACTCAAAACTTGAAAGCTAACTTTTCTCTAAGAAGCAGGTCTTGCACAAAAACTTGTGGTGATTGCCTGAGAGGATAAGCTTGCCTCCAGTGGAGGGTCCGGAAAAAAACATCTGCAGCAGGAAGCACTTCTCCTAAATGATGACTCATTACCTCAGCAGCCATAGGGTGTCCTGGGGTCACCCAGGGATAGAGACCATATTGCCCTTCATTGTGTGACAGTAAGATACCAGAACCAGAGGACAGTGGGAGCTGATGTCTACAGTTAAACATGGACAAACAAGGTAGAACTGACTTCTCCATACCAAATATTTATTTTAATATTTTTTAAAAAGTGACCTCAGCTAAATAAATCTAGTAGGGAAAAGATGGTTTCATCTAAATTATCAACTGAGTAGAGTGAAAATGGGATGGTACTTAGGAGGAGTTAGAAATATTCATTTACTTAAAATACCCAGGTGATGGTAGTACAGCAATGCAGAGAACAGACAATAGTTCCTGCCTGAAAAGAATCTAATTAACAGGCAAGAAACAAATTAATTAAAACCCTCAGACTACCACAGTGATGTCAGAGAGATGAAGTTGGAAGGCAAAGCAGTTTATCTTCAGGTATGCTTTTTTGTGTATTTCTTTCCACCTTCTAAGAACCTTATGGAAATGTTGATAACTGAGTAGTGTAATTCTGTTTATTTCTGCCAGTCAGATAGGGGTTCAATTCCAATTTTACTTACAGAATTTGAGATCTGTGATTCCTGAATGTATAGTAGTGGGACATTTGATACTCTCCTCTGCTAATTGAGAAAATGTATAAATGACTTCTCATAGAAGATCTGATTATTTCCCCCCCTGTTTTCTTGTCATTTTAAGGAGTGTGGATAAAGGGGTCTGCAGACAGGACAAAAAGATAACTGACTGATAGAAAGATAATATTTATTATTGTTCTCTATTCATTTTTTTCCAGATTATTGGGATTGTTCCACATCCAGTGCTCAAGGTTTTCCTTTGGGCTAGAATGCAGTTATGTGGCCCTGAGTAGAGTCGCTGAGGTGGGCCAGCGTGGAGGAATGGTAAAGGGGCCTGAGCCAGGCTGCAAGGGCAATTTCTCTTGTAGATTGAGCACTGAAGTCTCAAAGCATCTCTTTGGAAGAGCTAAAATCACGTGGAGTGATTTGTGGCAAATTCCGTTGCTAAGTTTGTAGCAAAACGGAACATATCAGATAAACAGAATATATATCTTTTGGAGAAGAATTTCAGCACCTTAACCTCATTCACTGGTAGATTCTCAAAAGAATGGATGAAGTGGAGCCAAAAATCCCTGAGTCCCATATTAAAATATGCAGGCCACAGAAGGGGTTGGGCAGCAACACACTTGTATACTTGGACAGCAGACGCTCAGTACTCCAGGGACCTGGGGAGCACGAGAACTCATTGTTCCAGTGAGCTGGAAACACACAAGTGCACCAGCTCGTGGGTGTGAACCTCCATGGGATTTGGGGTTTATCCTAATGGAGACCGAGAACAAAGTCTCAATCTTAGGAATAGTCCCCTCCAACCTCACAACTTAGTACTTTCTCATCGACCGCAAGATTGGGTGAGGTTACATGGCCAAGAAACTGCTGGTAAAAGCTTGGCCTCAAAACAGGAATATCTTAGTAGTGAGAGTTGTTTCTTTGCTGTATAATTTTCTCCCTCTACAAGGGTTTGTGTAGTGGATGATTTCTCTCCAGTGACCTACGCCAGTGTTGCTGATAGAAACAAGAAGCATGGTCCAGAGTGTTATAATTGCACTCCCCGTTGCTGAAGTTCCCTTCTGGTCCCCACTACCCTATGGGTGTGTATTCTAAAGACCGTAATGTGTAATACTATATGGAGCAGTCTGTATGGACAGAAAGGCAACCATATTTTTATCTTTCAGTTATAAAGATGAAAGCGGTTACATGTAACTTGCCAGCATATTGCCAGGAAATGATGTCCTGAGCAGAGATCAAGTGGGCAAGAGCAACAGAGGGGCTTAAAGTGTGTTTTGGGAAGCCCGCAGGAAGACTATCACCTCTCTGATCTGAGGCAGGCAACTGTAAGCAGGGTGGGTAAGATCTTAAAATGATACTTGTGCTTCTGCTCTAAATGAGAGCAGAGGACCACATATGCTTGATGCCTCTGTGCCTGCCAGACTGCCTCTGCAGGAGTGACAGCCTCTGCCAAGTGACATATTTGCAATTAATCCATCAAGAAAGATCAGCATTGGCATGCTCCTGGTTTTTTGTCCATTTTCAATTTCAATGCTTTCAGGTCATTTCTTCTACTTACTTTGGGATTAATGTTATTTTACCCTCATAAAGTAGAAACTTAGATCATTGCTTTTCAGCTTAATTTTTTTTGCTAATATATGCATTTTAAAGCTACAAATACTCCCTTTTAAACACTTTAGCTAAATTCCACATGTTTTAATTTTCTTTTGAAGCATTTGCAAATTTCTGTTATTTCTTTTTCGACTCATGGGTAATTTAGAAGGGGAGGGAGGGAGGGGGAAGGGGGACTGAATAGGGAGAGGAAGGGTAGAGGGAGAATTGGGGGGAGTGGGGAAGGAGAGATGGGGGAGAGCCGAGAGCCGGTGAGGGGACAGATGGAGGGGAAGGAAGCTGAGTGGGGTAGGGAGAGGGGGAGAGAATGAGGGGAGGAAGGCTGTGAAGGGGAGAGGGTGAGTGTAGAGAAAGGGGAGGAAAATGGGGGAGAGGGTGACAAGCAGGGAGGGGAAGGAGAGGGCAGACAGGGTAGGGGGGAGAGGAGGAAGTGAGAAGGGAGGTTGGAGAGGGGAAAGAGCAGAGGGGAGGTTGAGGGGAGGGGAGAAAGGCAAGGGAGAGGCTAGAGAAAGGGCGAAGGGAGAGGCAAGAATGGGGACTGGAGTGGGGTGGGGAGGGAGTAGACAGGAGAAAGAGGAGGGAGAATGGGGAGAGGGAGAGAGACACACTGCGGAGACACCCAGTGACCAAATCCCCATCCTCCGTCTTCTAGACCCATATATAAACTAATGCTCTGCGGAACCTCAGCAGCTTCCCACTGTCCAGAGCTTCCCTAGCCTTTTTCTTTATCAGTAAATCTCTGCTGTTATGCCTAAATCTGGTCTCCATGTTGAATTCTTTCCTCACCAAGACAACACATCCAAAGGTAGCTCCCAGGGGTCCCTAGGACTGATTCATGTATGAGATGTTTGATTATGGGTTGGGGGAAAAGGGTAAGAGAAAATTCTGGACACGGCATGGGCAGGTATTGGGTCCAGAAATCATTGCTAGGGTTTTTGGAAAGGGAATCAGATGGGCTAGTACTGAGTGAGAGGTCACAGAGGTAAAGAGGAGAGTGAAGGTAAGTCTGAATAGACTATTTGGGGAGGCATTCTGATGAGATACCCCAGATAACCTGAGGCCCAACCCCCATTCACAGTAGAGAGCATTTCTCTGCACAAACTGGCCGTGAGGGCTAAGTGAGTCTACTAGTTGTGGCATCTCACTCAGGATGCTGTAAGATACATAAATGCCAGGTAGTACTATTCTGCAACTGCTGACTAGTAGGAAAACAATTAGGATTTATGACAATAGTGATAATACCAGTAATGTTAGTAACAGCGATCAATGCTGGCGCTCTCCTCCCAAATCACACCATTCTTTCCAGAGCTTGGGGGATAGGAGAAAAGCGCCACCTTCAGAGTTAGTGTAGACACTAATATTCCAGCTCAATCCACTCCACTTTTTCTTATTGAGTCTAACCCAGACCTCTTTTGTGTTTATGGCTGTGAGAAAAGTCCAGGAGACTAGTTTTTAAGTTCCTTTCTGACTCTCTTAAGACCTGTCACTCTTGACTGTCAAGGACACAGATTTGTCTTTTCCTTAAATAACCTCTGCCTCCCATCCCCACTGCCAACCCTCTACTACTCTGATTTTAGCTGTCAACTCTCTCCCAGGTTTTGAGTCTCCTGAGTGCCTCTGTGTTGTGTTGGGCACTCTCCTTGGGCCGTCAGCCAGATATCCAAGCACCAGTGTGGGGTGTAGCTTCCTCTCCCCTAGGACAGGTGCAGAGGGAGACAGGATGTCTGTTGGGCCAACAGACAGCATTTGCCCTGGTGGCAGTTTGAGGCTTACCTTCAGCACAGACCAAAGATCTTCAAATGTTCCACCATGACATTTTGTCACCGCCTTTAAAAGAAATGACCTCATTCTGGTTTCCACCTATATCCTCGAGTCACACTCTTCATACGGATTATTCAAAAGCACAAAGCAGCTTCTTTGCTCCTTACACAGATACACGCATACATTCTAAAGCTCTATCTGCCACTCCACACCTCTGACCTGGTCCTCCCCTTTGACTACTATGTGCCCATAACGTCGTTCTAGACCTGAAACCCCTGTGCTCTCTCCTCTGGTGCTGCGGTGTCAGAGCTGTATGCTCTCAGGACTGCTTGAGGCTCTGTTTTGGCTCCAGCAAAGGAAAGGTTTTCAGAGGTGGACTTTATAAACTTTGCTCCACTTGGTAGTTTATTGCACATTTTCATGTCAGTTGAAGACAAAGAGCAGGAAGAAGGGAATTTCAAATTGGTGTAATTTAGTCACCTCCAGAGTCTTGGGTTGGATTAGGGAAGGGTGACAAGACGCTCCCTTCCTCCCCCATGGGTAGGATGTGGCTTGAGGAGACACTATTTTTCCTCCATTACTTGTTGCAGCCATTCTAAAACTCAAGTCGCAGCTGACTAACAGGGATTCTTCAAACCTTTAGGAACTGTTATCCCAGACACCGTTTTTTGTATTTGAACTTCCCATATATGGAAGAATCATAATAGTTCTTAATCACTGGCCAGAAACCCAACTGGGGTCAGGGACTCTAAAGGGAGCGCCCCAGCCCCCATCAGAAACATGCCTGGGTGAGCCCTGAGCATGTCTGAGTGGACTGGGCTTCTTTACCCTTCCGAGGTGCAGTTAAAGAAGTCCTTGGCCACAAATATGGTTGCATGTGGTGCTATGAGCCTCTGATTTTTCTTAATAGATGAAAAAAAATTTACTCCATGAGAAGAAAGAAGAAAAACGCAACACTGGAGCATATTGATTCTCAACAACGATTTCCCTACAAAGAAGTACGCACCAAGTACCTGCAGACTCTATTTGTGGAGCATCTAGAACAAAAGGTCTTTAACGGAGAAACTGTAAGGAATCAGGCAGGAGGTGAAAAACATAGCGAGAGTCTGACCAGTAGACCGGACGTTTCTCAGTACTCACTTATACTCTGGAGAGGTCCCATCGAGCCACTTCCATTCGTTTTCACGCTCTGAGTCTGTGAGGCCAATCCAGTGGCTATCTCTCCCAACTATCTGCTTTTTTATCCATTGCTGAAAAAGAAATACGTGAGTTAGTATTTTTTGGAACAGCTGTCCAAGGAACTTGTTTTTTTAAACATTCAAGGAAAAAAGACACTTTAAAAGAGGATGTTTGTCAGAACATGCACCCTGCATTTGCACTGTTTTGGGGGCTTTGACATTTTTTCCACTTGAAAACTTGCAAGTGATATTTAAGTGATACTCTGCCTCTAAGTCTCCCAGACCACTAAATGAATTCCACCATCCCCTTCTACCACCCACCTGGCCCATCTTCTAGTAATGGTAACAGCCTTAGCTTTGTTGAGCTCTTTCCCTGGGCAAGGAGCAGTGTGCCCTATTCAGTGAGTCTTTGTGCCTTTTTAACCGTCTCTATCATCAAGATGATGATGACTGAGCTGGGATTCAGCCCAGGTCTGTATATTCATAAGCCCAGGAAGCTGACTGTGCTTAATCTTAGTCAGTTGCTGTGGGGAGCATCGGTTTCCAGGGCTGTGTCTCCTGGAGATACTTAGAAAGGAAGGAGGCCCTTGGAACAGGTGGCATCAGAGAAACAGCATAGATATTGTGGCTAGATGGACCTCAGTTTCAAATCTGCACTTGTCAACCCATGAATAAAGCACTTAAATCTTGCAGGGCCTCAGTTTACTTATCTGTAAAACTGGGGATAAAACTACTCAGGCTCCAGGGTGGCTGTGAGGTTTAAATGAGAAAATGCCCCATACAGTGCCTGGCTAGTAGGGCCTAGTGAGTTGCCGCCATTGTTATCACATGTGGGATCTGCCTCCATGGCCATCTCTGCTCTTCCAGACCCTAGTGAGGCCACGTGCCTGGTCCCCTGCCCCCTACCCTACCCTTCTAGAGTTTATGGCTCTGGGCGTCCCTTCCTGTTAGGGCTGTTTCAACAGCCACTGGGAGGACCCATGCGTCTCTAAGGCATGATAAGCAGCTCCTCCAGGTTGAAGCAAGAGAACATAATTCCATGCCAGTCACTGGCTAGACCCCAAATCTCCATAATGCAGCCTTCTGTGTTTATGTGACTATGCGTTCTTGATTCTTTGAATCCTCAGTAAGCATGCAATTTCCAGATGCAGACGATCCTTAAATTACAGTTTTCCTCAACCAAATATGCCAAACATACCTGTTCTTCTCTTGTGTTTATGAAAACAAGATGTGAAGACTTGTCTTCACAGAAAAGTTTTGCATCCTCAAAAATTTCTTTTTCAACTGAAAAGTAGTAGCATTTGTTTGTGAAGTTCTTCCAGTGGGGCGGGCAGCCTAGGAATGTGAAGGTTTAAAATACTTATTAAAAAACACACAAAGGCAGTTATATTTAAAAAGACCCCGAGATGGCCGCCTTTGGGCAAAGACCAAGAGCAGCCCCGTGTCCATGCGTGGAGACGGTGACTGACGTGTGTGACCATGTTGGGAACAAAGACCGGTACTAGGACGTGGACTACAGAGCACACTGTAGTTAAAGCTACGTAATCTGGAAGGTATCTATGCTGGGTCTTTGTTCCTCTGTCTGGGTTAGTCTTTACAATGACAACAGATAAGCCAAAAAGGCAGGGCAGGCACAGATGTTCAACATCAGTCTGGAATTATATGGCACCTATAAACAACTAGCTGTGAGAACACAGAACCCAAACTGAGCTCACAGAGCAACAGGGGTGACCTGAGTCATACTCAGGAAATCAAGTGGAATCGTGTTTGGGTCAAAGGACAGAAAAATGAGCTGAGATGTTAATTGAACATTGACGCTTTTGCCAGAGGTTTAATTATCAAAGGTCTAGAAGGCACCATAATACCTTCTCAAGAAGAAACGAACTCTTGGCATCAGGAACATTACATGTTAACTGAGGGACGTCTATCCTCTGGTGAAGGGTATAAAATGAGGACAGGCTTGCTTGGGGGTGGCCAGGCTCAGGCTTTCATGAAGAAATGTTAGGGGCTGCATTTGTCCCTGAGGGTCTGGCCTAGCTAAACAAACAAGCACTAGGGAAGCTGACAGTGTTTAGAGAGAAACGTGTGCCTGAGGGACGCCACCTGGCGTGGACGCCTGTGAGAGCAGCGTGGCCTGTGTGCCTGCCCTGCATGGTGCCTTCGCTGCCGAACTAAATGGGGCATGGGCAGTGCATGGCATTGCATGTTGGGGGCTGGCCCGCCCGGGGGAGAGGGGTGGCTCAGACTTACCATTGGCTGCGGGTGCTGTGGTTGGCTCATTCTGCAGGGCCAGGGGCACTGCTGCCCCTGAAGGGCCTGGGGGACCAGGGGGGCCCTTGGGGCCTGGCATGCCTGGGACCCCAGGCAAGCCTGGCAGTCCCCGAGGTCCAGGCACACCTGGCTCCCCCACAGTGCCTTGTAGTCCCTGGAAGCCGGGAGGGCCCTGAGGGCCTGGGAGTCCATCTTTGCCTGGTGGACCTGTAGGGCCTGGGTCCCCACTGGGGCCCTGAGGGCCGGGCTTCCCTGGGGACCCTCGGGAGCCTTTGGGGCCCTGCAGGCCTTTGGATCCTTTGCCGCCGCGCTCTCCAGGGGGGCCGATGGGCCCAATTGGGCCCCTCTCACCGGTGGGGCCAGGTGGACCAGGCTCCCCCTTCTCTCCTTTCTGTCCCTTATTGCCAGTGGGACCTGGGGGTCCTTGCTGTCCTCTGTCACCTTTTGGACCCCTGGGGCCAGGAGGACCTAAAAACATTAAAAAAAAAAAGTAAATAGCATAAGCATGGAAACCATTGTGAACGACGATGAATTCCCCTTCTTAAAAAAAACTCCCGCTAAAAAACATACGATGTACAGAAAGATACATGTTCAAGAGCGCTTATTGTTTTACCATATATTGTTGATGGCAGCTTTTTTTAACAAAAAGTTTTCTTTAATAAGCTCACCTCCTCCTGCTCCCAGAATTTAGGATATATCTTAACAGCACACAACTTTTTTAGGATTTATGGATGTTTTAGGGGAGGGGACAGCTCCACACTATTAACGTTGGCATCGAGATTCCCTCCTATGTATTTCCTTCTCTTCTCATTGATTTGACAGCTACTTATCACTGTTCTATGACAAGTACTGATATCATGTACAAAGAGTTGAATTAGACAAAAGCAAAACAAAAACGCCCATCAAGTGTTGAGAAAACTGGGCCACTCCCTCACCAAGAAACTCTTGCCCAGACCTGTTCCTCTCTGTCATACCCCATATGGCCTGCCTGTTCCGCCACCGGTGCTTCAGGGACACGGCTGTCCATAGGGCTGAGCCAGCCCACACGCACCAGCTCAGGGTGACGGGAGGTCTCTGTGGCAAGTAGTGCCGGGCCAGGGCTGAGGAGTTTTGGTTTTTCCATCGGCTAGTCTAATCACAAAAATAGGGGCAGTGGGCTAGAGAAAAAACAGGTGCACCAACTAGTTGGCAGGGGAAGGAAAAAAAACACAGTTTTTCCACCAAAGGAAGAAAAAATAGTCCTCCCATAAAAAGGCAGGGGCTAGGGATGGGAAGGCAAATACTTGCTCATCTTTTCCACCCCATAAAAAGTTCACTTAACATAGGATGGTTTTGTTTCCCTTAAATTCTTAGGGGTGACAGGGAACCTTACGCAAATACATCATGACCAGGACTTGTACAATGAGTGACCGTTTTCTCACAATTGTGTCACTGACCTTCGTCTATGATATATTAGTCCTACAACACATCTGAGAATACAGAGGACCACAGAAGCCAAGTTCTTTGTTCAAGGTTACAGTATTTTTCAGGTGGAAGAAAAAGGACATAATTCTCATGCCACGAATACTTCTAGTAGCTCCTCAGTGAATAAGACATGGAAGATCACAAGCCAGTAGTAGCACTGGGACAGAAGTTGAAGTGGCTGCATCTTAGAGAATACTACACTCAAATATTTGAGTCAAATATTATAATACTCTTCTCAAATATTTAGCTCAAATATTTAGAATCTTAGATGTTATTATTCTATGGGAATAAATAAAAGCAGCCTGCGGTTGTTCTTGCTAAGGAAGCAGAAAATCTTCAAGGTTGGAAGGGTGCGAGTGCTGGGAGAATGAAGGCTGGGCAGGCCTTCCACCTGAGTTTCCTCTGCCTTTCCTCCCCCACCAACTGCTCTGCAGACAGAACTAGAAAACAGCCCTCCTACCTCTGTTGGGGATCTTTCTCTGCCCCGCTCCCACCTGAGGCTGTGATAGACATCACTGTACCTTCATACTATCCATAACCCCAAGTACAACTTACCCGTCTCTTCTTCCTCAGCAAGAACCTAGGCCCGAGACTCAGCTTTCCTTATTTAAGGAAAATACCCATGACGTTGCCCACAGATTTATTCACAGGACCCTCTTCTGAGCTGTAGAAGAGTTTATGCCAATGTCTAGGACTAGCTTTAGTGCATTCCTTCCAGATTATATATGTTCCTTAAGTGGGAAATGCTAGGAGATTTGGGGATAAAGCACCTTCTCCCTGAACCTGTCCCACTGACTTCTGCCCACCAGCTCCTGTTGCTTCTCTCTACTGCCAGCTGCCCTGGAGTCATGAGCCTTATTTCCACCTGTTAGATGTTCTCTGGGATGTCCTGCCAGCACCTCCAACCTGGCATGTCTGTAACTGACCTTACCATCTTTCCTGGCTAGGTCTTCCCTTCATCCCATGCCCCACTACACCATCATAGCTCTGATACTCTCACAACCCTAGTGTGGGCGTCCTTTCTTCACTCTTACCCCTCTATCTTTTTGGTAGATTTTTATGTAACTGCTAAACTGCTCTTCCTACCGAATTCCTCTCTCTTGTCCCATTTTGCATCTCTTCCACATTTTTCCTCCTTATGCACACCTCTGATCTCCACTTGCTCCTGAATATTTAGCCCCTACTTGATCATCTGGCATCAAGACTTGTGACCTGGTCTCACCTGTGTTTATTCTGTCCTCCGCACTTCTGCACATTTCATCTCTTAAAATTTCCTCTGCCTATATCCACCTGGAAAATTCCTATTCGCCCACTATGTAATCTTCATAGGTTTCTTCAGATGGAAGATTTTCTTCCTTCTCTAAACTTTTAACTCTTGTTTGGGGCCTCTTAGGAGGCCCCTTTTCATCTAGTAGCTAGCAGTCTCTAGCACATAGTCATTATTCAGTAAATACTTATCAAATAGACGTGTCAAATCAATGTGCATCACGGGTCAAAATGCGGTGTGCATTAATGCTAAGGTTTTGGGGCCCCGGAGAGACCAGAAGGGAAAGGTTTTTTGGGAACAGTAACCTGCATGGTATCCCTCACTTTACTTAGTAAGTATAGCTTCATCTTACCGATCAGGTTGACCTGTGGTGTGAACAGGGGAGATAACTTTCCTGACTCACACTTAAGGATAATCTAGTGGTGACATTTACAAGCTAAGTTGTGTTTATCCTGCGGAGGTTTATAGCCTAGGCCATTTGCTAAAGACAGGGAAGGTGAGTGTTCAATGTCAGATCTATTTCCTTTTAAAAAGTAACAATTCCTTTGTGTAATTGAGAATTGTATTTTAGAGATTAATAATGGTGAAGATGCCAAGCTACTATGATTGGATGTAGCATTATGGAAAGCTCTGGAAAATTCTAGTGAAACAACAGTGACAAGAGGCCAAAACAAACAGAAACAACTTGCTAATTTATTGAGACTAACAACAAATATAAAAGTAACTTCTCAATTACTTTTGTTTATGTTCTATGTTTAGCTTTAAGAAATCCAAATAATGAGGAAGGCCTGTTGAAAAATTCAAGTGCTTTAGAAATTCTTTATCCTTTTTATGGATTTTCCAATAATCAGTGTTTCTCAATCACTCACATCTGGGCTGAAATGAAACAGTAGGGCCATGAAATAGTGACTGTTCAGGGGCTTGACTCCCTCTTCTGACAAACCATGCAGTGGGAAGCTGTATCTCTTACAGACACCTTCCTCTGGTTTGAGAAAATCCCAGACACACACACTCTTTTCCTCTCCAGACATGAGTCTAAAGACCTCCCTTACTTGGGGACACAGCTGTTGATTACAGGTTTCCACCACTATCTGAAAGTAGAACATTCCTATTTGATATAATTTGGTAGGCTATTTTTTGTGTCTGGGAGTGCTCAATAATTATTCCATATGAATTAATGAAAAGTGTTCCCAGACTCAAAAGTAACCTACCTAATCAGAACATTCTACCTTTGGGTAGTGGGCAAAATTTAAAATTTCATTTTTTTCTGGGATTGTGTAGTTTGTGGTGTCCTACACTATTTCTCTCTGAACTGGAAGTTGTCTGGCATACCCCCAGTCACTCTGCATTGATGCTGTGACTTATGTGAAAAATGGCATCAAGTGTGGATCCCACAGCTAGCACAAAATACCAGTAGATGCTAATTTCCAGATCTTATGAAGAAAGGCAATAGATACTAGAAGTTGCAAATTTTTGCCTTTGGTAAAGATTTAAAGTCCTACTTGTGAAGGCTTTCCTAGCTGGATTAGCAAAAAACCAGGATTTTTCATACTTAGCACTACATCCATCACAAATAAGTTACCTGCCTCTCTCTTAATAATACAAGGTGGAGTACTCATGGTGGTGGATAAACTTCTGGCCAACACACTGTTATCCATGTCTTCACCCACAGCCGCCCCAGTCTTGAGAAAATGATCCAGCTAAAGCAGGAAGCCAGCACTCTACCTTCAGATCCTGGGCTAAGTGAACATGTCCTCTGTGTAGCCCATACATAAAGGGATTCATTCATTCATGTATTTTGCTCATTAAGAGGTAGACACCCATACTCTGTTACTATTCAGATTGTATAAATTTGTATTTACTAAAGAAATTCATTATTTCTTTTTTAAAAATCACTGAAAAAAACTAAACCATTTTAAAAGTGAGCACTGGACCCCTTACGAGTAGATTATTAGTGCCAGAGATAGCTCTTTCTTTAGGACCCGGGACACTACTATCACTTGTAGTAAAGTAGCATATGGACAATCCAACACTTTTAGGGCTTACTTGAATATTTTACTGGGGGGGTGGCTGTTGAACTGAAAATAAAAGATTAAGCCACCCTTAGTACCTTAAAGCTAAAAACACTCAGTCAAATGATGTGGAAGTATTTATAAGCTTGTGCAGTAACGACTTTAGTTGAGAAAATGGTAATGCTACACGTAGAGGGACATGTGCTGTCTCATATACAACAAATTGGAGATTTGCTTTCAACACCATATGGGTGGCTCACTGACAGAATTATGAAATGCCAGAATACCAGGTTGCTGGTAAAGCCATCACAAGCTCCAAAAATGCCCGAATACAACCAGAACTCTGAGCAGTCTGTTTATACCGCCAGCAAAATCCTCCCTGTGGTCCCCTGAGTCCAGAACTGGGAGCCTTAAACACCTCAATGCTCTAAACAAACAGTTCAAAGAGGACAAAGACAAAATCACTGTGCAGTTTCTGCTTTGACAACCAAATCACTCGCCTTAAGAAGTGTCCAGCTCTGTATCCTATCCTGAGATAAATTTCCAGTTTGTTTTCCAAAAAAATTGCTGGTGCTTAACAGAAAGCAGAGAAAACACTTTACTTCTTACTTCCTTCCACAATCTTGGAGACTCGATTTTAGATCCACTAACATGGTAAGATTGGAAGATAGAGAAAAACAGTAATATAGTCATGCATTTTTTTCTCATTTAAAAATCTACTTTGCAAGCAATTAATCAGACATTTATTAAATATCTAAACTATGAAAAAAATCATTCTGCTGTACTGAAATGTTTTAATATATAAATTAAAAGAAAATTTCAAAACGTGGGGAAGATGGCATCAGAGGAAGTTCAGTTTTACCCAAAGAGAATGAACGAAGAGAAGCCCAGAGAGACGCTGGATGCAGAGGACCCTGTGACATGGGTGAAACAGGAGCGCCTCACCAGGCACCAAGGACCAGGATAGACTAGGTCACCAGGGACCAGTGCAGACTAGGACTAGGTCAAACAGAAGAGACACTGAAAAAATTGAACTCTAGCAACTAGAGCATGAATGGTAGAGAGGCTTCTGCCAGGGGAGAGCTAAACTGCTAGTTGAGAATCTAACTATGGGTGAATCGGGACAATCCTAGGGTAAGTCAGGCAGACAGGACCCCCAGTGAGGAAGACAAAGCCCAGAAAGGTGCGACTCCCCCATCCATTTCTCCTGGGAGCAGACATATATGGGAACCATTCAGATACTGTGATGCCAAGCTGGAACACATTGACGGAAGCTCAGCCCACAGACTGTAGTGCTCAAGTCTGAAACCCAGAAAGAAGGGCTTGAAGTGGTAACACATATGAGCTGTGCCCACACTTACCACTTTCAACAACCACAGACCCCTCCAGGACCCTTACCTACCCACAGAAGACTCAGTTACAGACTGGTTCTCCCTGGCGTACAGCATCATTTACTGGAAAGGTACAAGCTGTGTACCCTTAATATTTAGAAAGTAAATGACCCCAAAACAAATGGTAACCTGAGTTTGCAGGGGAGTACTAAACCACACAGAGAGGACAAATCTCCAGAATCCAATCACAAAGGCATGGAAGATCTCTTGTTCCTATCAGATACAGAGTTCAAAATTGTCATGATAAAGAAAGTAAGAAAAAACAGAAAAAGTGATCAAAGGTATACATAAAAACTCAAAAAATGAATGTCCTGAGAAATAAAAGTAATGAAGATTGAAAATCAAGCTTTAAATGAGAAAATAGCATTTTGACCACATAATGGGTCACAAGACAAATATCAAACAATTCATGAAGACCAAAATCATACCAACCATCTTCTCTGGCCACAATCAAACTGGAAATAAACCACAAAAAAGAAAGCAGAAAAATACTCTAAAAAACAACACCACCACACTAAATGACTATTGGGTTAATGAGGAAATAAAATGAGAAACTAAAAAATACCTCAAGACAAATGACAATGAAGACACAACCTTCCAGAACTTAGGAACACAGCAAAAACAGTATTAATAAAGCAATACAGGCCCACATCAAGAAGCAAATAAATAATCTTATATCTCACTCTAAAGAATTAGAAAAAGATCAAACAAAACTAGGAGCCAATAGAAGGAATAAAAGAATAAAATTAAAGCAGAAATAAATGAAAAACAAACTCAAAAGATTGATGAAAACAAAAGCTCATTCTTTGAATAATAAACAAAATAGACAAAACTCTAACTAGACTCACAAAGAAAAGGAGAAAACTCAAATATGATTGGAAACGAAAGAGGAAATGTTATAACAGACACCTCAGAAATTCAGAGGCTCATAAGGTATTACTATGAACATCTGTATGCTAGGACATTGAATAGTCTAGAAGAGAGGGGCAGATTTTTAGAAACAGACAACCATCTGAGGCTGAATTGGAAACAAACAGAAAACCTGAATAGGCTTATTACAAGCAAGGAAACTGAAGCAATAATCAAAAGTCTCCCTAAAAACAAAAGTCCAGGACCACATGGCTTCACTAGTGAGTTCTACCAAACCTTCAAAAAATGAGCTAATACCTGTCCTCAAACTCCTTCAAAAAACTGAGAAAGAGTACTTCCAAACATATTTTGTGAGGCCAGATTACCCTAGTGCCAAAATCATACAGAGACAACAACAACAACAACAACAACAACACACACACACATACACACACACACACACACACAAAACTACAGACCAATTTCCTTAATGAACACTGATGCAAAACCCCTCAACAAAATCAGTAACACCAAATTCAATAATGCATTAAAAGGATCGTATACCATGACAGGCGGGACTTACTCCAGGGACAAAATGTTGGTTCAACATCTGAAAATCAATGAATGTAATTCACCACATCAATAAAAGATAAAAATCATATGATCATATCAATATATACTGAGAAAGCATTTAGAAGATTCGACATCCATTTGTGATGAAAACCCTGGAAACACTGGGGATAGATGGACATACTGCAACATAATACAGGCCATATATGACAGACCCACAGCTAATATTTTCAAAGGTGAAAAACTGCTAGCTTTTCCACTAAGATTTGGTATAAGACAAGGATGTCCACTTTACCACTACTATTCAACAAAGTATTGGAAGCTAGAGCAATTACAGAAGGAAAGGTTATAAAAGGAATCCAAACTGGGAAAGAATAGAGCTTTCATTATTTGCAGATGACATGGTAATATATACATAATAACTCTACAAGGACTACACTGAAAAACTAATTGAAACAATAAAACAATTCAGCAGTGGCAGGTTACAAAATCAATGCACAAAAATCAGTTGTCTCCCTTTAAGCAAACAAGGAGCTAGAAGAGGAAGAAATCAAGAAAACAATCCCATTTACAACTACATCAAAAATAAATACCTAGAAGTAAACTTAACAAAGGAAGTGAAGGACCTATACAAAGAGAAGACACAAAGAAATGGAAAGATACTTCTGCTCATGGATTGGAAGAATTAACACTATCAAAACAGTCATCTTACCTAAAATAATATTCAGATTCAATGCAATCTTATGAAAGTTTCCATGCATTCTTCAAAGAAATAGAGCAAATATTGGAACTAGTATGGAACCACAAAATGGAACCAAAATTGCCAAAACAATATTGACACAAAAGAGGAAGAATGGCAGCATTGCACTCCCAGACTTCAAACTACACTACAAAGCTATAATAATCAAATAATACGTACTGGAACAAAAACAGACACACACCAATGGAACACAATTGAGAGTTCAGAAATAAACCCACACCTATTTGGGCAGTTAATCTATGACAAAGGAGTCAAGAATATATCCTGTGGAAAGGAAAGACTCTTCAATATATGGTGTTGGGAAAATTGGACAGTCACATGCCAAAAAGAAAGAAACTAGTCCTCTATTCACACCATATACAAAAATCAACTCAAATGGATAATAGACGTGGATGTGGGACCTGCAACCATAAAATACACAGAAGAAAACACAGGCAAAATACTCCAAGCCATAGACTTCGGAAATGTCTTCGTGGGTTCATCACCAACAGCAAGGAAAACAAAAGAGAATATAAACAATGGGGACTACATTAAACTAAAAAGCTCTGTACAGCAAAAGAAACTGTCACTAAAATAAACTATCTCTAAAATATAAAGGCACCCTACTGAATGGGAGAAAATATTTGCATACCATACATCCAACAAGGGGCAGCCACCCAAGAGCTACAAAGAACTCATACAACTCAAAAAAAGAAAACAAATAACCTGATCAAAAATGGACAGAAGAGCTAAATAGACATTTCTCCAGAGAAGACATTCAGATGGCCAACAAGCACATGGAAAAAACGTTCATTATTACTTGTGGTCAAGGAAATGCAAAACCACAGCTTACACCTGTGAGAATGGCTCATAGCAAAAAGGCCAGAGCAAGTAGTGTCAGTGAAGATGTGGAGAAAAAGGAACCCTCTCACACTGTTGGTGGGAATGAGGACAGGTCAAGTCCCCTGGAAAACTGTATGGAGGTTTCTCAGAATCTTAAAAATGTATCTATCATATGACCCAGCAATTACACGACTAGGTATCTATCCAAAGAATACAAAAGACTAATTTGAAGGGAAATACACACTCCTATGTTCATTTAAGCACTGTTTACAATAGCCAACCTATGGAAATAACTTCAATGCCTAATAGCAGATGAGTGCATCTAAAAGATCAAATAATATAGAACTCAGCTATTAAAAAAGATAAACTCTTGAGCATGGATGGAATTAGAGAGGATTATGCTAAGCAAAGTAAGTCAGAATGAGAAAGATGGTGTCAAAAACCTGATGGTGTCATTATATGTGGAATATAGAGAAAGGATCAGATAAAGTCAAATTAATTACAAATCCTAGAAATTTGACTGTAGAACTGAGGCTATAGAGGGGTGAGTACAAAGCAGTGAGGGAGCACAGTGGACTATGTTGGTGGATTTGGGTGCCTAGCTGGTGGGTGTGGTGTGTTAACACACCTGCATGGGGAGGTCCTGTAACTCTAAAACACAATCAACGTTGTAAACCATTGTTATCTCTATTAAAAAAAAAGATTTAAATGATATTTGGCAATGGAAGAACAATTTTTCCTTGACCTCATGTTTAACTTAGACTTCTAGAAAGCCATGGAAGTGCTCTGTCCACAGAGAGCTTTAACATAATGCACAGAGAGCAATAACCATTTTTATGAAAATATACATGTAGCTTTATAAGACGTCTTGATGTCGTGTAGATTGACTCTTCCCAACTTATTCAGTGTCTTTGTTATCTTTAGCCTTTGTCAGGTTTGCTTGTGAGATTTTATAAAATATTCTGTCAGGATTCTGTAACTGCATTGAATTTATGTACATATGTTAATATGTTAATTGCAGTTAACTGACATCTTTTACAATATCAAGTATTAGTACAGTCTTTCACTTATTATGTTTTCATTACTACCTTTTGCTAAGTTTTTTAATTCTATAGATGCACATTTTTCATTAAATTTACCATAACTTTTTGTTTTGAGAATTATATATTTTTATTTTCTATTGTTATTTATATCTTTTACATTGTGTATGATCAGTGAGAATTATATTTTTAATGAATTTTAGAATTTTTTATATGTAAATAAAATTTATTTCATTATAATAATCATACATCCAGCAGCCTTGCTGATGTTTGACTATATCTTACCAACTGGCCATGGTCCGCATCTATGCCTCAGAATGCCTATGCTCAGGGCTCCCCAGATGAACAGTCTTGTTTGAGGAAACACTGAAAGGGTGTGGGGTGAATGAGAGAAACTGAGGCCTTCCCTGATCCACTTTGCTTTGTCCCCATCCTGTGTTGTCCACTGACCTTTCAACTTTCAGCTCATCTTTCAGTTCCAGCTCAAATGTCAAATTCCTTATGGGAGCCTTAATTGATTGCTCTCTTGGAAATACATTAGCCTGTATTTTAGTCTCCAAATGTGTCATCTGTTCTCATAAATTGACGTAGGATGACCCGTCACTTTAGAAGCATGGGTTTGGAAATAGACAGAGGTTAGCACTGTCATTTATGAGCGCCTGGCCTTGGCTTGGATAAGTTACATAGGCCCTCTGTGCCACGGGTCCCTCCCCTAAGAATGGGGAATGCCAATAATTCTTACCAAAAAGAGTTTTAACAATGAAAGCAATTTATCCAAAATACTTGGCAATGTGATTGGCATACTCCACAAATGAGGATTAAAGAAATGAATGAAAGCTATCTGTTGGTAGCACCCAAGTCTGATTCCTCTCCAGGACTAGGTGCCAGAAACCCAGCAGTAAGTACTTTTGGATCTAAATCATCCTTAACCTTGTCTGTACAATTTTATTCCTTGTGCCCAAGAACCTGGTGTTTTTCACTATAATATGTTGGCTGAGTTATATCAGAGGAAAATCTTAGGAAGTGAACTTACACCTGGGCATGAATATTAGCTAACCCTCTGCCAAGTACTGCACTAAGTGCTTTATTTATGTTATCACATCAAATAACTCTAAAAGCAAGACACAGACAAGGAAAGTGAGGTACAGAGAAGCTGAGGACTTGGCTTTGTTATTCAGACCTGTCCGATTCCAGAACTCCTAGTCTTTTGCCTCTACTAAATTCTATGCCTTTCTCAGAAGAGCAAATGAAAGGAACCTTTTTATTATACTAAGGGGATGTAGCTTACAGTCTCCTGGCTTGTAGAATAAAAGCTCAGAATGTGAGGTAAACGTCCTGCCCAAGAGTGTGCACTATGATGTATGAACTATGTGAAGGTAAAAATCTTTACATTATTTATTCTAACAAAAATAAGGCTTTTTTACAAGTTGTTTTGATTTATGGATGTACAAATAATTGTTGCTGGGATTCTACAGGTGATTTTCTTATCTATTTCCACTTACCATCTAGCTTTAGTGCAATCAGTCAGCTTCGGCTTTCTTCTTAATAAGGCAAATGTCTATATGACTGAACTGTACTGTATGTATTAGGATTCTTTAAATGTACTCACATTTAATTAGAATTTCCTAGAAAGTATAAGACTATTTTGAATCTTGCAGAGGCAAGCCCAGCATAAGCCACTGTTAGTCCAGTCCTTCTCCCGCCTGTTTTATCCCATTCTTTACCTCCAGGATGAGATCTGTACATATTAGAGAAGTGTGAAAGCAAGCATGTGGACATGAGTTCCTACCCCAGTCCGTGTTCTCCTGGGGTACCTGGTAGGCATTCCAGGAGAAGAAGAATGCTTTGAAAGAAGTTGAATGGATTGACTAAGAAGGAGAAAGCTTGGTTGACTTGAGAAATTTCTCAGGTCAACTCACTTCTGTCACCTTCACTGATGCCATCCCATTCCAAGTCACCCATTCTTGGTCCACAGACTCTCACTGAAGCCCTGCTCCCTCCGCCCTTTCCCAGAACCTGTTCTCCCTCCAGGTCATTCAGAATGATCTTTTAAAGATATAAATCAGGTTATGTCACCACCTTATTTAACACCCCCCTACACTCAGAATGAAATCCAAAGTGGCAGACACACTAACATGTATTTCATGCTGTTCTGTATTCCCTTCCCCTTGAGTGTGAAACCTGTGACTTGCTTCTAATAGCAAAGGTAATGGGCTGTTTCTCCTTTTACTGGGTTACATTATATGAGACTCCATCTTAGCCACTGGAGTGAGACTTCTTTGCTGGCGTTGAAGCAGCAGCAATGTTGTGAGATTATTGTAGGACAAAGAATTGTGGTGCCTCTAGGAGCTAAAGCAGTTGCTAACTGACACCCAGAAAGAAAACAGGAACCCCAATCTGACAGCCACAAAGAGATGAGTTCTGTTAAGAACCCAAAGGAGTGTGGATATGGATCTTTCCTCAGTCAAGCCTGTGATGAAACTACAGCCCCTCCATGAACCTGCAGCCTGGGGGGACCCTGAGCAGAGGACTCACCTAAGCTGGGACAAACTCTAACCCACTGAAACAGAAAAGAAATGGATGTTGTAAACTGCTGAGTTTGTAGTAACTGATGAGGCAGTACAGAGACCTCACATAAACAGTGAATCCATCTAACTGTCCTGTAACCCAGCACCTAGTTCTTAAGGTTTTCACTGCCAAATGCCATGGTGAAATCCAGATTTTTTTTTTTTTTGGTTTAAATATTTTCCTAGTTTAAACAATCCTTTAACTCTGTTAATGTGAGGAAATAAGCTTAGGTTCCTTTCCCGCTTCCTTAGTGTTTTCTTCTTAATGTATTCCGATGATTTCCTGATGTATTTCCTGAAAGCTCATAAATTATCCTTTTGTATCATCTTAAATATTTCTTGGGCTTGAGACAAATTCTGTCTTTATCCCCTATTTGAAAATTAGTATTACTTTCGCTTACAGGCAATGACGCCTTCAAGTTCTCTCGATTTTAAGCTACCCAAGGTCAAAGACCAGCTGGTTTGTATACTCCCAGGTACTGAGTACCACATCTTCCACATGGTACCTTCAATTTAAATCCTGGAGACACGCCCCCAAAACATGGCGGCGAACAGACTCTAGGATCAGGCTCTCCTACAAAAAATCGATTCATGGAGAAAAATATCCCTAACTTTGAGAGCTGTCTCGAAGAGAACCGTATACCCTACGCAATACAATCGACCCCGGGGGTGCTTTGGACTTAAAAATAAACTGAAGAGTCGGAGTAAAGAGAAGAGAGGGGACATCTAATCCCACACAAAGGAGGAGCAGAGAGGAGAGATGGGCGGACCAGCTTCCCCTGAGAGCCACTGAATACAAGGTTAGAAACTGCGGTGAGGTCGGAGGGCTCCGGCCAGCCAACTGGGAGCGCGACCCCCACTCCCCCACCCCATGACCCCCCTCTCTTCCCTGCTTGGCATCCCTGAGGAGCAGGAAAGCGGGAGAATCACTGTGTTCCATCCCCCACCTGGGGCTAGGTAACATCTCAAAGGGGAGAAAGTCCAAGCAAGAAACCTCCCCCACTGGCTGCTAGTTGATCGATTAGCCAGAAAAACCGGTTGGGCTGGAAAACCTCCTGCGGAGACAACCTCTTTCTGGGCGTTAGAATGCAAATGAATAGGAGGGGAAGGATAGAATTTAAGGACTATTGACTGACAATCCCCAAAACCCCTCCCATACCTGTTGCTGGAAAAAAAAAATCTCCTGTTGATAAACTCTCTGGCCACACCCTCCCCTTCAAAGTGTCAGCATCTTGGCACACAGAGAGCAGCAAAAAACAAACAAACAAACAAACAAAAAAAGACCACAACAGGTGGTGAACACGGCCCAGCACTCGCCACCCCCTCCAACTTCTAGGCGGCTGCACACTGGCACCCTAGAAACTAGGTGAGGTGAAACGCTGATCAACAGCCACCCACAACCTCCACCTCTGCACCCCTTTGTGGAGCAGCAGGCCCCAAGCAGCAGAAAACAAACTAAGACCAGGAGCTCCCAACCCCCCACCCCACCAGACATAACCCCAGGGGCAGGAATAGCCCCAGGCAAACATCGGAGGAAAGGGGGGGAGAGGGGAGAAAGAACAGAAAGAATGACAGCAGCAACAACAAGACAACAACATATGTCGCTGGAAAGGAGGGGCTGAACCCCAGCAGGAGACCCAACCAGAAACCCCAGAACCTGGGCGCAAAAGGACTACAGAACTCCAAATTCACATCTCCCCAATACGTTATTTTCTTTATTATTATTTTTTATTTTTTACTAGTATTATCCCTTTTATTCTCTTTACTATTATTTTATTTTATTTTTTACTATTTTATTATTATTATCCCCCCCCCTTTTTTTTTAACTTTTAACTTACCTTTTTCTCTTGGTCCTTCATTCCTACTTTTCTTCATCTCCATTCCTCTTTTCTTTCCTCTCCCTGTTTTTTCTTTCTTTCTTTCTTTCTTTTTTTCCCTCTTTTCCCCTTCCTCTCGTTTCTCTTTTACTACAAACCACCCCTTCATCTTCCCTAATTAAACTCGGAACCGGAAACACACTGGAGACACGCCACGAGAAACACAAAAATTCAACAAAGAAAAATAAGAAAAACCAGAAGCTATCTAGTCACAGCCAAGGCAACTCAGACACTAGGGAACCACAAACACTCCTGAGCAAGTAAAACCAGAAATCATGCCCGCCAGCACCAGTGGAAAACTACGAACAGAGCAAAGCAGAAAACCAACAACGGGAAAGAAAAAAGTCACAAATGATTCTCAAAACAATACACCACAAAAAGAAACTCCCTCTCCAGAACCAATTAATATGGACATAGAAGATTACATCCACCTAACAGATAAAGACTTCAAAATAGCCATCACAAAAAAATTGATAGAATTAAATGAAAAGAACAAAGAACTGAGGGATATAAACAAAGAACTAAGGAACGAGAATAAATCCATAAAGACGAAATTGAAGGAACTGGAAGATTTAAAAGAACCGAAGAACGAGAACAAATCCATAAAGAAGAAATTGAAGGAAATGGAAGATTTAAAAACACTAGTAGAGGAGCTAAAGAAATCCAGAGAAAGCCAAAAAAGTGAATTAAAAGATATGCAGGGAAGAATAAGCACGCTGGAAGATAATGACACTAACAGAATCAAGGCAGAAAAGGAAAGAGAAAAACAAAGGAAAAAGAATGAGGAAAAGCTTAGAGAACTATCTGACACCATGAAAAAAGGAAACATCAGAATCATAGGAATCCCAGAAGAAGAGAGAGACAAAGGAACAGAGAATCTTCTCAAGGAGCTAATTGAAGAGAACTTCCCAAACATGAAAAAGGAAACAAAAATTGACATACAGGAAGCCAGACGATCTCCATATTATTACAACGAAAGAAAAAAAAACTGCAAGACATATGATAGTAAAACTATCGAGAATTCAAGACAAGGAAAATATATTGAAAATGATGAGGGCAAAGAAACAAATAACCTATAAAGGACAGCCAATCAGGCTGACATCAGATTTCTCTGAAGAAACACTACAGGCAAGAAGAGATTGGAGGGACATATATAACACACTACATGCCAACAAATGTCAACCAAGAATACTCTACCCTGCAAAGCTCTCATTCCTTTATGAAGAAAAAACATGGACCTTTTCCGACAAACAGAAACTACAGAAATTCATCACTACCAAACC